>JAPMOR010030084.1:4594-25049 GCA_026543865.1 Argiope aurantia | reverse complement strand
GTAATAATGTTTTCAAGTAAAGCATAATTATCTTACATATACATCAGGTTCTCTATATTCAATTTAATATGGTAGAGTAGGCTTGATACCAAAACCCTTGATAAATCAAAATTAATTCTTGGTTCATATATATATATATATATATATACACTAGGACTACACACACATCGTTGCCCTTGGCATAACATCCAAGAGGAAAAATAATTAGCTTTAAACTTAAGTTTAGCCTCCAGCTGATATGACATGAGGATGTCATGCAACATCAGACATAAAAAGATATTTAGTAATCCTCAAAAATAACTGCAAAACAATTTTTTATAGCACACATTCAGAAATATTTAGGGTTAAGCTTTGATATACAGTCATTTGGCGCCTTGCGAGGTTGGCAATTTGGGTGAAGTGAAGAAAAGTGTGCCCCCGAGTTTTTCGCCAATATGGCAACCCATCCGAACGCGCTTCTAGCAACCCTAATGCTGTTTTGTTTACTACTTTTTGCAATGGTTGAGTTGTACATGAACTACAACTATATTATGAAAAATGTTAAATTAAAAATATTAAAAAAATATATCGATTAAAGATTTTAATTTTGTTCTTTATTATAATTAAAAGTTTATTAAATAAAGAAAGTTCAACTTATAATTAAAAATTATTTTCTTTCTTTTCTTTAAATGTGAATGCGAACAGAAAATATTTATTCTTTTGCAATTTTTAATTGTCGGTATAAGCTTTAAAAAATCGTCTGAATTCTTAATTTACGAAATCGTCTGCATTCTCACTTTAAAAGACAGCCGCAATGGAATTGTGGTGAAAGCTTATAAGCCTGTTAACAGCTACGCTACACGAGCAATTGCTTTTGTATTGTGGTCATGTTACTCGGCTGCGAACCACAAGGTCCCAGGTTCTATCCTCGCCCATACCAATACGCCACAGAATTCGTGGCAGTTCTCGTAATTCTTTTGGTGCTTTAAAGGTTGGTTCCCCTGATAATTTGTTATGTCGGCAATTGTGCAAGAGTGGATGTGGATATGGGAAATAGGATGGAAAACAGTATTTCGAACCTGCAGAATGGATGAAGGAGGAGTGGAATATATATAAATTTTTTTACGAGTTGATGAAGTTAGGAGAGGATGCTTGTTTGAAATTTTGTATGGTAAATGGTTTCATTACATCTAAGTGTGTATGTCTGGTGTGTGTGAGAATAAGAAATTGATTGATTTAGAAGAAAAAAATCGATGGAAAGATCTGGTGTTGTAGAAAGAAAGGATTGAATCTGCACCACATTAAAAGGTCTGTACGAAAGGATTCCTGTTTCGATAAAAGTCATTTGGAAATTAGGAATAATTTTGTGCTTGAATGTACAGTGGGTCAAACAATTGAGAGTACACCTTACTTTTATTTGATAAATCCGACTTTCATTATCAATCGCACGTTACAGAGGAGTGCAAACATATTTTTATTTTTACACATAACAAATGGTTTAATTTAAAATTAAAATAAAGAAAAATCAACGAAAAACTACTAAACTGAAAAGTTTTAGAAGCATTTTAGATAAACATACGCAGATTTTTACCTCAAAAAATTAAGAATACATCAATGAAATTTTTGTAATATCTCGCAAAGAAAGAAAGTGTCAATATTTAACTGCATGTCTTTTGGCTGTTATAATGGCCTTTAAAATAGTGGTATCGATTCGGCCAATTTTTGGTAGTATCTGAAGATATTTTATCCCATTCTTCTTGCAACACTTGTTTTGAATGGGTTTTGTTTCTAATTTTATATTTTTGAACTACTATTTCGAGTGTGGCCCACAGATATTCAATGGCATTGATGTTGGTGTACTGTTTTTAGTGTGTGTGATGCTGTTTAAAATGAAAGAGACACCATATTTTGACATTATATGCATTCTGTTTGGGGTTGTTATCCTTCTGTTATCCTTTAGAATGCTGTGACAATATGGTTCGTCCTACTTGATACAGAAATTTCTCAAATCATAGGCAGAAATGTAAGTGCTGAAACTGTGCGAAATGTAATTAGATAGTTTGGATATAAAAATCGAATTGTTAGAGAAACTCATCCAATGAAGACAAATAACTTTTGGAAGAAAGTTATATTTAGTGATGAAAGAAAACTCAACATTTTTGGCAGTGACAGCCATCGCACCATATGAGGAAAGACTAATACTGCTTTGGATCCAAAAAATTTACGGCTTTATAGTTAAACATGATGGTGACTCCGTCATGATTTGAGGTTGTATGGCTAGGAAATTTAGTTCTTATAGATGACATTATAAACCTCATGGTTTACTTGGATATACTTTGCAGTGATCTAAAGAAAAGTGCTACAAATGTGGGTTTAGATAGAAATTTTATTTTCCAGCAGAACAACGACCTCAGAATGCACGTAACTTCAAAATGTGATGTCTTTTTTATTGCAAACAGCACTCACATGCACCACCACAGTACACCGACATCAATGCCATTGAATATCTGTGGTCCAAAAACACAAAATTAGAAACCAAACCCATTCAATACAAGAGTTACAAGAAGAATGGGATAAAATATCTTCAGATACTACCAAAAATTGGCCGAATCGATACCACGATTTTAAAGGCCGTCATAAAAGCCAAAAGACATGCAGTTAAATATTGACACTTTCTTTCTTTGCGAGATATTACAAAAATTTCATTGGTGTATTCTCAATTTTTTTAGGCAAAAATCTACATATGTTTATTTAAAATGCTTCTGAAACTTTTCAGTTTAGAAATTTTTCTTTGATTTTTCTTTATTTTTACTCTAAATTAAACCATTTGTTATATATAAAAACAAAAACTTGTTCGCACTTCCCGATAATATGTTATTCATATTGAAAGTCGAATTTATCAAGTAAAAGTAAAGGTGTACTCTCAATTGTTTGAGCTACTGTGATTAAACCAAATGTTCCTGTTATCCACACAGTCCCTATGTTCAGTGTGCTAGCAAAGCTACTAGGTTCCCGTTCCCGCTGCTAGCGAAGCCGTAGGATGTTTTTTTTTAAGTTAAAAAATTCTGCCCGGTACCTTCTACAGATGCCGAAGGCATCTGTAGCATCAATAAGAAGCATCAGCTTCTTATTGACGACTTGGCATCGTTGACGCAGCAAGGGGCACACTAAAATTCACTCTTACCGACAATTTTTCGGTGGCGCTTTGTTTGGGGTTAGATTGCCGCAATTTTTTTCATATTATTGTATTTCGATCTTTCCAGTTCATTTTCCTTGATTTTTTTCCTGCTGCACATTCTCCTTCTGCTTATTTTCATTATTTTAGATTGAATTTGTTTGCGTGTATTACATTTTACTGCATTTGTTGATTTTTTTTTCTTTCTATATTTCCGTTAATTTGCTGCAGCGCTCCTCGGAACCTCCCGATTGGAAATGCTATTATTGCCGTTCACGCCACATTCAGCCATTTCACTAAAATTTGGCGATAAAATATTTTTGGGGCAAAATTGACTGTATATCAAGTCTGTTCCATATTTAGACTGTTAAAATGGTAAAAATATGATATGTTCATTGACAAAACAGTTCACTAAAAATATACAATAGAAAACGTGTTTTAAAATTTGAAAATATACAAATAAGTCATTGTACCCACTATTCCACACTTGTTTATCAACTCTGTATAATCATATATGAAAATAAAATTCAGTTTGCTTCATAATATTTCTTTGTAATTATATTGGCTGTTTTTCGTCCTGATGCCAAAACAAAAGAGACAACCAGCCAAATGGTAGACTTCGCCATGTGCTTTAAATGTTGGCATAAATGTTCAAGCACCTGTGCACTCATAAATGAAGTCATTGGGAACGCACTATTATACTGGCATATGTTTTTCGTAAATTCTTTGGAAGTAGGATGTTCATTAGTAAGAAGTGAATGTAATGTTTCAGGAGTGGGAGGACTTCTTCTAATTTAATTTTCCCTTGTAAACAACACATGCCTTTTGATTTATCTTTCCATTTTAAAGCTGAACAATATGAACAGACTATAGACATTGTTCCCATTGAAACCAAAGCATCATCTCTGCAATCCTCATATGGATCGTTATTCAGGGCGGAGTACTCATTTTCGAACGAAATATCAGGAATGTTTGTTCTTTAACTTCTCCTCTGTCAACAGACAGGCGAGATTCATTCTGTCTCTGTAATTCAATTGCAGTGCAATTTAAAGAGGGTCAGTTACCTCGATCAACGAAAGACTCTCCTTCCCTAAGTGTGGACATTCTTTCGTTGATATTCGCTAACCTAACGTTTCATTTCTTCTACATTGGTGTGCAAAACTTAAGCAACAGGTATGTTTTTTGCCATAACTTCACGAGAAATCATCTGAGAGACATGAAATTCAGAAATGAGATACAGCATTTTGTTCTGAAAGAATGACGAAAGCATACTGGGATGAAACTTGTCCCGACCTCTCTCCAAATCAACTGGCGTTGGGAATCGCTTGTAACATCACGGAAAGAGACCGTTTCGGTGGTCCTGGAGTCGTCGTCTGGGGAAGCATTATGATGAACGGGCGGACTGAGATCCACGTTTTCGCCAGAGGTTCTGTAACTGGAGATCGCTATTGTCAGGAGGTGATCCTTTCCCATGTGCGTCTGTTCCAAGGTGCCATTTTATGAGACTTCGTTTTTATGGATGACAATGCACGGCCACACAGGACTCATGCTGTTGAGGAGCACCTGGAAAGTGAAGATATCAGTCTAATGGATTGGCCGGCGTGCTCCCCTAATTTAAATCCGATAGAACATGTGTGGGATGCTTTGGGGAGACGCCTTGCGGCACGATTACATCCTCCTGGGAACACCCGACAACTTAAACAGATGCTTATTGAGGAATGGGCACTCTTACCTCAAGAACTGTTGGATAATCTGGTACTGAGTATGGGGAGACGGTGCGAAGCAACCATTGCAGTAAGGGGAGGGCATATCCCATACTAAGGAACATCTACTTGCTGTTCTTCCTCTTGGACAGACAATCATGTGTAACGATACTTTGAGTTCAATAAAGCCTTTTTTTGTTTGATTCCATACTGTATGCATTGTATTCATTTCTGCGCAACTATGCTTTCGTCATTCTTTCAGAACAAAATGCTGTATCTCATTTCTGGATTTCATATCTCTGAGATGATTTCTCGTGAAGTTATGGCAAAAAACATACCTGTTGCTTAAGTTTTGCACACCAGTGTACATTTTCATTATCGCGCAGCAAACGAAACGTTTTGGCATTTAATGTGCTTCGGCCAAAGTTGGATTTCCTTTTTTTTGGGGGGGGGCAAAATGAGTTTTGAATCGCTGTTTAAAATCAGACGTAAACAAAGAAATGTATCGCATATGCATACCACAATTCTTGCTATTTGCGCACGCGCAGTTTGAGTTTTCACATGCGCGGATAAGTGAAAGCACAGATACTGCTGTTTTACCCAGGAAGTTTTAATTTACCAGTAGGAAAATAATTAAAATCGTAATTATAACACTCCATTTTTTTATTTTGATATGACTTCAATATATTATAAAACCTTTCCCAATAAATGGCCTACAAAATGGTACAAAAACCTGCAACATCAGTTAAGTATTTTTCGAGTTCAAACATACATACGTTTCAGGAGACTTCATTTTATACTATATATATATATATATAATCGTTATGTTTTCTAACTTTGTATGCTTATAGAAAATGTAACGTTTCACAAAATGGAAACACTTACATATCATTTTAAAGGGAATTTAATGCTGATTTCAATACCAAAAGCAAAATTCAAATATTTGCAATACAAAAAGAAGAAAGTTCAAAGGCAATAATTATCGAGATACATTAGATGCTGATGATTGCAGTGAATTATCAGTGCTTAATAAGGTAGCCTTTATTTTTTATTACAGATTCACACTGATGTTTCATTGAGCTGTTTTAAGCTCTTCCTTCGTTATTGCTTGATGGCTGGAAACAATTATAAACTCAATTAATCCTCTTTTATTTGATGAACATTTCATATATATAAGAGTTCTCAAACTGTCCCATAAATTCTCAATAATTTTGAGTTTGGGACTTCTTCCTGGCCATGATAACAATTCAATGCTCTTTGTACTTAATCACACTTTCGATATTTTTGCTGTATGGCAAGGAGCTGAATCCTGCTGAAAAATAAATGATGCATTGTTGGGAAAGAGATCACTGATGGAAATTGTAAGTTTTGGCTCTAGAATAGTGTCAATGTATTTTATTGCATTTAATGACCCATCGATAACATGAAAGAGACCAATACCGTTTGCTGACATGCATTACCAAATCATTACACTAACTGGGTTCTTCATAGTTGCCTGAATACAGTCAGGATGTAGCTCTTCGCCTATTCTATGTCTTACCTATTTTCGCCATCGTGACCAAATAACAATATCTTTGTGTCATCACTCCTTGTTACCACTGATCATCTGTCCAATTAATGTGTTCTTTTGTCCACTGTAATCTTTTTATAAACTGCTGTAAGTTTTTTAATTGAATTTTACCTCTTAGTCTAACATCTAATAAACTTCACCTGATTGTTCTTGAACTGGCATAAATGCCAACATCATTCAATTCACTTCTGGTTGCCGCTGATGACATTCTTCGATCATGGAGGCATAGTCCCTTTATTTTTCTGTCATAAACAGATGTGGCATACCTTTTTCAGCCATTTCCTGCCTTGTTTTTTATTTGTCTCCTGGTATCGTAAATAAAACTTTTGGACGCCATATGTAGTTATTGAACCACCCACCTATTTTGCAATTTCAGCATAGGGAAAGACCATGTGGTGAATAGCATATAAGCCAGTTAACAACTCTTCTACCCGAACGATCGTTTTGGCGGAATTGTTTAGTTACTGGACTGCTAACCAAAAGGTCCCAGGTTCTATCCTTGCGCATTCGCGCACCGCCTCAACCACATTCATGTAACGCAATAATCGTAGTTCTCTTTCTAAGTGTCCATTCCATTCTTTTATTTTATGACATTGCTTCATGACTAAATATTAGAAATATTTACAACAATTCCTACTAAATATTAAAAAGCTTAACAAAATTTCTTACATGTGATTTGATTACATAAAAAAAACAATCTTCCTTCTATAGAAAAAAGGACAATAATGACCTGTTCCAACTTTAAACATGATATCATCTTCTTCTGGCAGTTATTAAAATTTTATTGGTTCCCAGGATAAGAACAGTGATTGGTCAGGAAAGTTAGAAATTACAATCCACTTCATCACTGTGTTTGTTATTCAGATTAAAGTAAGAATAACTTTTTTTTTTTGTATTGAAAATATTTGAAAAATGTAACATTTGTGAAATGTAACATTTTCTATAAGCATACAAAGTTAGAAAACATAACGATTTTCAAAATGTGTCCACAATTTTGGCTACCACAATATATATATTTATATATCCATCAATATATATTTATTATTATCATGTACATATATAGTATGACTCTTAGTTATTCTTTATATTAATATAAAGAATAACTAATTCTTTCAAGAAATATTCACACTTATTTATTAAAATTACACTAATATTATTCATAAATTATTACAATAATTACTAATAGGTAAATTCAAGAAAGAATAAAATAATAAAATGAACCCTGATAGTTATAATAAAATTTTTATTGATTGCAATATCTAAATAAAGCAAATTATTTTTTAATTTAATCACAGAATTTTTTTTTGTCATTGGTATCTAAAATTATAATTTGCAATAGCATTGCGATTTTTGTGGTAATAAATAATCTTGATTTTTTTTTTACTGATTTTTATTTTAAATAAAAGTACAAGATTTCCAACAAAAAAAAGTGAAACAAACATTTATTTCTCTAAATATTGCTGGACATATTATTCCAATTAAAACGTTTCAAAAAGTAAAATGACATTTATATGAAAATACTTTAAATTATTTGGAGGTTAATGATAAGAAATTAAGAAAATTAAATTTTATATGATCCTTATAGAGTAAAAGTGTCAATCAGTAAAATGTTTTTCTTAGAATTCTCCCAAGTAGACTCAAAATTTAATGCTTCTATTTCTAATATTTCAAAATATATGTTTATTTCTAAATTTAATTAGCCTGAGGACAAATTTAGATGGAGAAATTAGTTTAGAAAATGAATTCACTTGAATTGGTTTATTGTAAAATAAAAAGTATATATATAAATAAAACAGGAAGTGACAATTCTATTACAGAGTTGATAATCTGCAAAAGCCTGAGACTGAATGCTTTGTAAATAAATTGTATGAATAAAATTTATATAATACTGAAAATCAAAAGGACTAGAGTAAATATGTTTTTTTAGTTATGTTTTTTGTTATAGAATTATTTAAGTTTATCTGCAGGTTACATTTAAATTAGATGTACACTCAAGAGACAAAACATTGTGACCACCTGTCAATAACGAGTTGGCCCACCCGTCTTGGCATGGATACCACAAGTCCTTGGTAGATGGCCGGAGACAGATTGTACCAAATGTTTAAGCAATGGTCACGCAAATTCGAGATATTGCGAATTGGTGGTCTTTTAACTCTGAGCTGCCGTCCCATGTCATCCCAAAGGTGTTCTATCGGATTGATATCCGGTGAGTTAGGCGGCCATGACATTAACTGGAATTTAGCATCATGTTATTGGAACCACTCCCACACAATTTTAGCCTTGTGACACGGGCGTTGTCCTGTTGGAACATTCCATTTCCAGCTGGAAAAACAGAGGCCATGTAAGGGTGCAACTGGTCCTCAATGATGTTCAGATACCCTGTAGCATTCATGGTATGCTCTACCACAACCACAGGTCCCAGAGACGCCCAAAAGAACGTCCCCCAAAGCATAATACCGCCACCACCGGCCTGTGTTTGACCTACTGTACATTGAGGGAGCAACTGTTCGCCTGGAAGACGGCATATCCTGACACGGCCATCGGCGTGATGCATGACAAACCATGATTCATCTGACCAGGCAACTCTCTCCCACTGATCCATGAACTAATCGCGATGTTCCCGGGCCCAGCGCAGGCGCAGTTGGCGATGACGCTTGATCAGCAAAGGCACACGAGTGGTACGTTTGCTGCATAGCCCCATATCCAACAGTCTCCGCTGAACAGTGTGCTCCGATACTATTCTACTTGACCCTGCATTGTATTGGACTGTCAGCTGAGCCACTGTCCGGCTTCGGTTTTGCTTCACCATGCGAGACAGTCTCCGACGACCTTTTTCTTTGATAGCGTGTGGAAGTCCAACACCATGTCGTCTACTGCTGCTTTCACCGTCATTCATCCACTTTGCATAAGTACTAACAACTGTAGATGGCGCACAACCCACGAGTCGTGCAGTTTCGCAAATACTTGTTCCGAGCCTTCGAGCCATTACAATCTGCCCTCTATCAAAGTCGCTTTGATCCGCAGCCTTTCCCATCACACGCAGAAGTAAGTGAAAGAATGATTCTTCAGACTCTCCAGCAGCAGTTAAATACCACTTCCACCTGATTACGTGCCTTCCACGTCATCCAGGTGAGTTCATTGCAAAATGTAGGGCTGGTCATAATGATTTCGCTCTTGAGTGTAATTTATTATATGTATCAACTTTTACAGATTTCACAGAATTGCTTAATCTTTATTTCAGAATGTGGATTTCATGAAATATTTATTGCAAAAAAGTAACTTTTATGTGACACCATTTCCAAGCTCATTATTTCCTCTGTTCCAGGGATCTCTTTTAATAAAATTAACAAGCTGGGAACTTGTAGTTCTGATAATGTTCAGTTCTTTTTTGAAAATGTGAGAGTGCCTGCTAAGAATATTATTGGTGAAGAAGGAATGGGTTTTGTGTATCAAATGATGCAGTTTCAAGATGAAAGGTTAGGTGCTTGTGTAGGAGGTAAATTTTATTTATTATTTTCTACTTTTTGATTATAATATTCATTTTTAGTATATGCCGGATGCATGTCAGCTACAGTCATTTTACTTGAATTTGGCAAACATTATTGTTGTGCTTTGTTTTCATGTAATATATTAAAATGATAAAAATAAGAAATATTTTATTAAGATGGTATCACTGATTATATTGTATGTGTGTGCATAGATCAAAGAGTATTAATGCTGTTTAATTGCTTATTGTTTATAATGTGCTCCCTCCCTTCAATAGAAGTATTTTCTATAAATTTAGAAATAAAAGTAAATTCATGAAGTATAAAATAATTTATTTGTTATTTCTTTATTCTATTATTTATTACTTTATTCTATAATAAAGGTCAGTTTAAAAAATGTTTCTTCCATTTAAGAAACATTTGTAACCACTAAATGTTTAAGCCATTTTAATCATGGCCAGTAAAGTAGACTTGATTTTCTTGTGCAGTGAATACCAAATTTTTAAATTAATCAATTTAACCTCTTTTTAAAATCTGTGTTTAAAAAAATCATTTACTTCCAACAATCCCTGTAACTCTGTGATTATGGCTGTCCTGATCAGATACTTATTATATTACAATGAGGAAAACTCCATTATTGGAATGTTAAACTAATCATCTGATTATTATGTAATAACGATATCAATTTGTATATGTTCCATTTTTATAATAATTGCATTTCCTGAATGTTTTTTATTTAGTACCTCGTTCATTATCAAGAATTATCCAAGACACCATTGCATATTGTAAAGAGAGAACGGCTTTTGGTCACCCTATACTTGATAATCAAGTTATACATTTTACCTTGGCTGAGTTACAAACTGAAGTAGAAGCACTCCAAGCCCTAATCTATAAAGCTGCAGGTATGGGTACATTTCTCAATTTTGTAGGTAATCTGATATTGTTCCAATTGTTATCGCAATAGTTTTATCTTTTTGATAAATTTTAATTTCCAGAGAATTAAGTTCACTTGTACAATTCCATTTTTAAAGACAGAAATAAGGCTTAAATGATTTGACTATTCAGTAATATTTATTTACTTTAAAGGCATGTCAAATGTTATCATAAATGAGAGTTTATTAGTTTTAAAGAAATTGTAATCTTAATATTTAGTCCATAGTGAATAGCTGTCATATCTAGTAAAAGGGCCATGTCTTGCAAAGAATTAAACTGTTTTTAAATTTGGTTTGTTTTTACATGGAACTTAATTTACTATTTTTTGGAATGAAAATATATTCAAATCTTATCAATGTAATCACTGAAAGGACAGGAAGAAATATTCATTATCCGTACCTAAAAGCAAAAGATTTCATTTAATATGTCTATAGATGCAACATAGAAATATTCCTAAATTTTTATCAAAATATGTTTTATAAATAAATTTTTAAAAAAACAGCCTTTGGAAGTAATTTTTTTGGTAGGGAGGCTCATCAAAGTGCATCTTATAGGAAATCTCAAAAGATAACATGGAAAATATATTTGTGTTCAATTATCAATCTTTTATAAATGTTTGACACTATTAACAAACATTAAATAGTTTAAAATTCTCATTATGCTAAGTTTTTCACTGTCTTTTAAATACTTTATTCATGGCTAACAAAAATTTTCATGAAATCCTAAATATTGAATTTGTTTAGGAATAATTTAAACTTAATACAGAAAGATTTTACAAAAGCATCTTTTATCAATTTCGTGTATAATTCTGAGAAGTCATTCAACATTTTTGAGTCCTTGTGTTTTGATTCCACAATTAAGTTCATCAAAATTACTGGTTTTTATTTTGTTGCCTATGCAATAAGTTATTCACTGAATATTTCTTTCAGGTTGTTATTTACAAATTTTATTTAAAATTTATGCTATAACTATAAAATAAAGATAGTTCTAGTTTTAATCTAGTGCAGCAAAAGAAAAATACAATCAGTTGCCCAATTTATTTTTGTATTGAAATATCATGATAAAAAAAAATATTTCTTTGCATCTCAATTTTCATTTTATTTGAGGTATGATTATGCCTACAAATCTATCAGTTTATATATTTTTAGTGAAATTTTTACTGAATGCATTAAATACAGCATATTCTTTATTAATCATTGAACAGTATAACTCTATTATAAGTAATACAAATTCTTTTTTCTCAGCTCAAATGATTGATGGTCAGGATGTTACATTATTGGCATCTATGGTCAAACTGAAGGCTGGGCGACTAACCAGAGAGGTGGTTGATAAATGTCTCCAATTTTGGGGAGGTATGGGCTATACTTCTGATGTTCTCATTAGCCGTGCTTTTCGAGATGGTAGATTAGTATCTATTGCTGGTGGCAGTGATGAAGTCATGCTCTCTATAATTTCAAAGTACATGGGGATTTTGCCAAAACTCAAATAATACAATACTTTACAAATGTTCAATACATTAAAAAAATGAACAAATTTTTTCTATATTTTGTGTAATTAAGAGATTTATTGTTTTGTTTAATTGTTAATATTGTCATGTGAATTTTTTAAATATATTTCATTTATACAGAAGCCATTTAATAAATTCTTAAATATTTTTGTATTTTTATAAAATATACATATTTTTTCCCATAGTTAATAAATAATAGGTAGATGCATAGCAATTTAATTCTGAATTTAAGCTAGAACCATTTGAATTATTTTGGAAATTAAATGTTATATTAGATTGGTTGTTTTGTAGTCTTATGTCAATCAGATTACTGTACTTTAATGATTAATGCAATATTAAATTTCCATTGCACTTCCTAAGTCCTACAATCAGCTAATAATTTAATGGAAAATATTTTAATTTGTTATTGACATGTAATTAAGATATCTTTTTTGTTTTATTTGTTGCAATATATTAAATATATATATCAAATGTTATTTTTGTATGGGGAAACCTTTGTAATAAAAATATTTGAGTATATTTTATATGGTTTCTTAAATGAACACAAATGCATAGAATACTTATTTAATTAAAAAATATATTGATATATTCATCTTGAAGCACATGCAAAACATATATACACACTATATTTACAAATCAATAAAATCACACAAAATCATTTAGAAATACTAACATGTCAATCATCTACAAATGGATTATTATATTTGTAATTTGATTACTACTACAAATTACAGCTTTGCTTGTAAAAGTTAATTTTCAATTTAAATTACTTTAAAAATGTTAAGCTTACAGTGATAAAACTTTATAGAGATTGTCTTTTTTATAAACAAATAATAAATAGGATCATACATTATATGATTTGCATCATTAGCAGCAATTTGAGATATAAAAACAAAATGCACTGTCATTATACTTTTTTTAGTTTAATGACTACAATGTTTCTCTGTTCAACTTGCAGAAAACCCTATTGATAGTTTTTTTCCCCTCTTCCTGTATTCTACAAATATGAAAGCACTTCTTTTATATTCCTTATACTGGTTCTTAATAGAAATTGGGAATAATATTCTGACTGTACATTTATATCACATGAGATGTCATCATCAAAAATGTTTTTGATGTAATTTGCTCTTTTAATATCCAGCCATCGATGCAAAATACTTTCTATGTCATCAGAATCTTCAAGACTTTCCATGACTTTTGTAACTTCCCAAAGAAAACATTCTAATAAAGTCTTTGTTTGAGAAAGAGAAACAGCCTTTTCTTCGGATAGCAAATAAATAGCTGCTTTGAAAACTTTCTGTGAAATTTCTGATGAAAACTTTGTTGCAGATATTAGCATAAATTCTTCAACTGACTGTATATTCAACATCTGAAACAACAACATCAAAGCATATTGGCAGAGTGATATTTTGCATGAATCAGACATGTAATCATGCTCATCATAGCAGTTATCATATAAAAATACAAGTGTGTTGTATTTATCTTGTTTTGTTTTGGCTAAAATGAGATTTTGGAAACTAGAGTCTATTGATTCAATACCTTGGGCTTGAAGAGACTTAAGTGAATGTATTAGCTGTAATATGATGAAGCATAATTCCTTTTCATTTTCTTCTGTGAGAGATATAGGCAAATTTTCTGTGAAGCATTCAATTGTTAAAATATTGGAACGATCTAAAACCAAAATTGTAGCTTGCATAGATTCCAACTCTGCATCATTAGAATTTTCAAGCAACTCCTTGGGTATGTAATCCACAAATTGTCCAAAAACAGGGTATTTCATTTCATTATTTTCATTTAAACGACTGTGTTGTTGTTGGACAGTGACCTATAAAACAAAAATTCATTTCAGAAAAATTGGAGTTTGGATTGAATACAGAAGCTATATGAAAAACTACACCAGTTTTAATTTAATCATTTAGAATTCAAAGATTTTGTTTCATTCAAAATACATTAATAATCATAAAATTTGTAATATATCAATTCAGAAATGGAGTATTAAATTTCCTTTCTTTTCATGCCAGAAATTACATTATTAAAATGAAATAAACAACTGTGAAAAAAAACATTTGTGATTATTCTAAATCGTTTTCACTATTGTAGAGTTGAATAATGAAAATGCCACAAGTGAATGTTATGTTTCATTCTGGACATAAATTATCCTCCATTATTATTTAGTAAAAGGAAAATAATGAATAATGTAATAACAATAGATTAAGAAATATAATTTATTACAAATGAAATCATTATCAAGTAAACTATTAAAAAATATTTAAGTTATAAGTAAAATTGTAAGAAACATGTAAGTCTAAATTATTATGAGGTAAAATAATATCTCATAATCATGTTCTAACTTTATTTTTAAATGATCAATAACATTATACTTTACAAAATTAAAGCAATATGAATTATATTTAATTTAACTATATTAATTTTCAAAACAATAGCAAATTAAAGTTCAATTTTAAGCAATTAGTATCTTATAATTTTGAACATTCTCCAATTATAATCTTTTTCTTTGTATTCTTAAGATGATAAAGAATTTGTCACTTGAAAATGTTTTTACATTTAGGTTAGAAAACTTACCAATAAAGTAACAGGATATTCTGGATGTTTAGGCATAGTTGCATGGTAAGCAATTTTTTCTCCGAATGCAAAAACTGAAGATGGTTGTTCAACATCTATTTCAAATTCAGCCCACTGAAATTTTATTTTATGCAGTTTGGTTAAAAAATCTTTTCTTTTCTTCAATGCCTGAAACAATTAAGGACATATATAAAATTGTATTACTTTTAGTGATATATCTGTTATTGATTTCATTTCAAGAAATGTGTAGGCCACTTAAATATACATAAAAGTAATTGTGTAATATATTCATACACATAAAGAATGCTGTCGTAGAGGACAGAGTACTAATTTTGCTTTAATACATTTTATTGTTTTAAAGCTCCCTATTAGTTATGTTATTATCTGAATTATTATATCTTTATCTGGAGTTTGAATACTGGACTGGTGTGCTAATTGTTATAAAAATTATCTAGCTGCTTATTAAATTCCACTAATGAAAAAAACTTTTTTTTTTTTTTTTTTGTTAGTGGCAAATTGAAAATTTATATTTGAAGGTATATTATAAATAAAGGAATCAAGAACATATTTGTTAACATAATAAAAATTTTCCCATTTCTTTTGTGGAGGGGGGAGGAGGGAAACAGATTTCTATATTATAATTGTTTCTAGCAAATATAATTTCATATATAAAAACTTATTCTTATTATGAATAAAAATTACATATTGTAAATATTATTTCAGAATACCATAGAAATATTTATATATTTATACCATAGAAATATTTATATATTTATACTATAGAAATTTTTTCATTGCATAAAGTTTCCACGTGAAATGAATTCTTCCAAATATTTCTTTGGTCCAAAAAAAAAAAAAAAAAAAAAAAAAAAAAAATAACTATGAAGGAATAAATATTTCTCAGATTTATAAAATTTATACATGCTTCCTTAGGTCTAGTTATTTTAAGCATTTCCCTAAAAAATATTGAATCAAATGGACAAGCATAAATAATTATTTCTGTCAACATGCATTAATTTGAATTTTATGTATCTGCTGAAAAACATATCAACAGTTTAATTTAAAATCGAGTAAAAAATACAATTCTCGGTGGATTTTTTTTATAGCATTTGTTAGAATAAATAAAAATCAAGGAAATATTGCCATATCTACTAGTGTAATAGTCTCTAAAACGTACATTAAACTGCCAAAATTAGCACAATGGAAAACTAGTGAAAAGCAAGACATGTTTGCATCTGTATGCAATAAAAAAAAAGACATTTACACATATTTTAGACTATTGTAGTAAAGGGAAATAACTCAGCTTTTTCCATTAATATGATTGAAATATGAAAAAGGTAATTCCTAATGTTACTTAAATAGAGAGGAGAAAAAAGAGTTTATTACCTGATTTATTAATTTGACAAGAAGTTCACGATTAGATGCAGTCAAAACTAAATAACTGTCTTCTAAAGTTTTCCAAGGATTGGGATTTTTTACAATATTATTTATTTGAGATTTCATATAAATTGGAGGTGGACGTGCTGGAGCTTTAGTAAGAGGGGAATGTTTGTTACGAGCAAGAACAGGCTTAGTTGTTTTCTTCAATGGTTCCGACACAGTAGTTACGGTTACATTTATTGACTGAGTGTCCATTTTCGATTCATAAATAGGCGACTTATTTTCTATTTCTTCTTTTCCTTCAACTGAAGTTGATGACTCAGAGGAGACAATAACTCCCTATAAAAGTTTAGAAAAATTAATTGATATATAACATAATATGCATCTTTAGGATCCATAAATTAATTTTTTCATCTGAAAAATTATTTTAAAAAATTGTAATTAAATATCAAGTTATTAAAAAAAGCAAAGAAAGAGAATAGCAGACTATAGTTCATTAGAGGGAAGAAATACCATATTAAATTTTTTTTTCTGTTTAAATGGTGAATAATATCAAATAAAGACATTAATTCTTATGTCATTGTCAGAGATAAAATACAATCTCTAAACAAAGCAAGATAAAGAAAAATGCATTTTAAAATATAAGCAAAACATAGTATATCTACAATCTTCCAAATGGCTAACTGTTTGTAATGATAATTTGAGTAGTGAACAAGGTTTTAAGGAAATCAGTTTAAATAACCTTCTTTAATTGCTTTTTATTCTAAATTATTTCAGCTAATAAATTTTAATATGTCTTTTAAAATTGTGACAGAAAAGCTTACCAATCTAAGATGGTAAAGGCAAATTGTTAGCCACCTAATCACTGGAAAAATAAATCTTGCCTTTATATTTTAGTAATTAAAAAAAATGGATTTAGTTCAGTTTTACACATTCTCTATTTCCTTACCCTGAAAAAAATGCTTTTAACCCATTTATATCCAATTCTTTATGTATAAAACCATACTGAATATCTTCAATAAGATTGTAAAATTCAAATTTAAAAAGTGTTGAATAACAGTAACGCAAGAATGTTTATAGTATAGCATTTTTTAATATTCTGCCATATAACTTACCACTGATACTGAATTATGATTTCCAGAATTATTAGATTTGATATCTAATATTGTTCCATATGCATTTCCATCCATTGATACTTTATCATTCACTGAAGAAAGACTTTCATTTAATGCTTCAGTTTCTTCTGGTGTAGGCACTAATCCAGTATTGTCTAAAACAAACCACTGATTTAAGGTCTGTTAAAAAAGTCACTTATTTAAACAAATATCTATCAATTTATGACATTCAATAAAGTTATAATAAAATAAACTAACTAAACTAAAATAACTAACAATGTATTGGAACTTTTTTGAAAATTTATTATCAATCAATCAAAATTCATATAATAAAGAAAATAGCATAACAGAAAAAATAAAATTTGGAAACAAAAGTGGTTTTCATATAGTAATTGCCAGCCCACTTTTTTCAAAATGTGTCTTATAATCCTCTGAAAATTAGTTTATAAAATTACAAGAAAAATAATGAAAATATTATTTATTACTGAAATATAAATTCATGATTTTAGTCAGAAAATTTTTAATCTTATTTTTTAATTGCTAATGTCATGCATTAATAGGTATGATGATAAATATAACAAAAAAAAAATGATTGAATTAAGGATTTTTAAATGCAAAGAAAGAAAGAAAAATTCTTCTTAATTTTTTTTTCTTTTTTGTTTTACAGAATATATACATACCATATATTCCACAATCTGATCGCACAGTGGATGCCTTAAACTGTCTCTTCGGAGCTTGTGGCTTTGTTGGCGATACAGGTATTTCGACATTGCTAATTGCATTACAACTCAAGACTGGAAACTAAAAGTAGGCCCATATTAAATATGTGTTATTACTATTATCAAACAGAATCTTTGAAAAATTTGTTTCTTTAATCTATAAAATTATTTTAATACAAAACCTGCATTATTTTTAAAATTAATGATATAAGAGTTATAGAAAAATTAGAATTATATTTTGAAATAAGGATTTAGTAATAAGTGATACTTTTACTAAACCAAGTGTTTCCATCAAAATATTGAGGGAAAATAATATTCTGATATTAAAAGACTGGCATTCTATTAATATAAAAACAGAATTACTCAGTTATTGTCAATAATTTAAAAATTAGTAATATAAAAATTGCAGTTTAATGGGCAGTTTTATTATGCAATTCATAAATTATATATTTCTTTCTAGACTTTTTAGAGTCAGTCATTTACTATATCAAGAATAAAAATCTGGCAATCGAAATGAAGCAATTAATTATCTAATCAAAACAATACTTCCCAGCAATAATTTTACAATGTAAGCTGAGCTTTGCTGATAAATAGAAGGTGTGTTTGTAAAAATATTCTTCAGTGAAGATGTATCAACTTTAACACCTAATGTTACACAAGATCTAACATAATTAATACAATTATTTACATCGATAATATAAAATTAATAAATAATATATAACACAGTCAGTCATATATAGTTAATTTCTAGAGCCGATTATAACTGATTATTTATTTAAGTATAAAAATGTTTCATAATATAATCAAGCATAATGCAAATCCTTCAGCCATTCGAGTATTAAAACATTTCGCATTTTTTTTTTTGTATGGTTTATAGAAATTCATTAAAAGAGTTACTTTATAAGTCCCATCTGGGTTCAAGGATTTGTTTCCTGGCAAGAGTGAATGAGCTCTGGGAGGTGGTGGTGGTTTGGGTGGACGGTGGGGAGAGGCTCCTCCATTCTTCGAACTTCCAGACGTCAAGGTACTTGCTTGAGAGACACAGGAAGAGCGAGATGGAGTGGGAGAGTTTGAGCTACCCGTTGCCTGTCTTTCATCTGCATCCTTCAGTTAAGAATTCAATTATTAGATATTTTGTGGTGCATAATATATTAGAAATGCTACAACAAAACTACTAAATTTACTTTAATTGGAGAATATATCTGTTGGAAACGATGTTTGCATATAAGTAGAGCAGTTCCAGAAAATTACCCAAAACAAGAAAAAAGAATCAAAATAAAAAAAAATATGCAGCGCCAATGTAAAATGTTTGCTGTGGGAATATGGAATAGATATGTTTCAGAGTTTTTCTTTTCAGAAAATTAGTAACGCTTTCTGCCAATCTCTGCTCAGGAATAGTCAATGAAATTTAGTTTCTTATGCATAGTATTTAAACACAATCTTAGTAATGACAAGTTTGATGCAGTCAAATTATGAAATATGAATAAATGTTCGATAACAATTTATATATATTTTAAAATCTATGAATTACAAATATATAAAAATGGGAAGAATTCCTTCATTATATTTTCTCTTTTTTATAAATTTACTTTTTTAATATTAGATATTTTCAATGAAATATTAAAATTTTTTTTAAAGATAAGACAGTTAGAACAAGAATTCATTTTATTAATAATTTTATTTAAATTTTCACTTGTACATCAGTTCAAAATATTTGAAAAATTGAAAATAGTTTGTATGACGATGGGTAGATGGCGCCTGGATCAATGTAAGTTCCATCATGTGATCAAAGAGAATGACACAAACAATTTGAAGAAATTCCACGTCTGGTTAGTTTCACTACAGAAGGTAACGACTTGTGAAAACGAAAACAAATGCTTAAAAACTGCCGAAATCTGACATCATTATCAGAAACTGTACGAGAAGTGTAAAATATTTAGTTGGTAAGATGGAAATTTAATAATTATTAGCTGATTGCCAAAAGTCATTATTTAAAAACGTCATAGATGCAGTTCGAGATTTTTCGATGCTAATAATAATATATTTCCGTTTTAGTCCTATAATGTAAAGTTAAAAAATGAATTAAATAGTTCCTAATGCATTAAATTTCTATATTATTCTGAATAAAATATTTAAATTTGAGATTTTCTGTAAATTACAATGTTTGGCTCACATTTTTGAATTATGTATTTGCCTTTTGGTTTATTTAAAAAATTGTTTTAATTGTGTCGATCAGTAAGAAGTATTAAATTACTGTATTGAGAAAAGATATTAAGGTTTAAATTTTTATATATGTCAAGTATTTA
>JAPMOR010030082.1:99661-121631 GCA_026543865.1 Argiope aurantia | reverse complement strand
GACAAAACGTTAAGAGCTAAATAGATATAATTTGATGCAGAGATGTAGCATCTAAAATGTAGATACTTATCGAATTTCGAAGCAAATCTGACGAACGATTGTATTTTTGCACATATATTGTTAGGGAAATTCCGGGATTCTTTGCAAAGTTTTGGTAGTTGAAGAAAACACAGTCCTTTAGTATCGGACGACGACTTTTATTGACACGAATACAAAGACAACAAGATATATAGCCGAGACGAACACAGACAACACAGAGCAGCACACTACAGCAAACAGCAGTCCACAAGTACGGTAATAATAACAACCACAGCACAAAAAGCGTTCAGAGAGAATTCAGCAGGAGGAGGAAATCTTCGTAGCCACGGTCTCTTCTGATGCTTGCGATTCTCAACTGTCTCCTCGCTTTAGCTGTAACCAACTGCCGAAACACTACTACAGGATTGGCTTCTCCACAAACGACACGATGCTGCTTCCACAATAAACACCAGGACACGGCACACAGATCAATTCAGAAATCATTTGATCTCCACTCCACACTTGCGCTAATTATTGATCTAATTATTCCGCCATTCCCTTGAGGATTCTATACACGACTCGATACGATACACGATTGTCCCTACGACTGACTCAGGCTTGAAACTACCGGTCTTTTATACTGCCCAAAGGCGGGCAGAGAAGGGTCTGGAACAATCAGGCGTATCTCGGTTTCTATTGGTTTAGTCGCAAAAATGCTGAAAATTTCCAGTATTATCTGTTTTGTCACCACGATATCTAAATTCGTCGCCAACGGTCGCCAACCTCTGGGATCTCTTACTTGGGACCTGATTAGCATCCAACAGAACTGATTGTAAAACGGACTTTCTAGTGATTTAACTAACCGTGCTAGGAAGCAACATTACAGATTTGTAACAATATAAACGCAAAAACTGGAATGCCTTATTTAAATGAATATAATTCAATATGTTATCTTATAACTACAGTTGTAATTGCGTGTAAAATCTTGGTTTCAATCAATCGAAAAAGAAACGAAATCTAAAACATATATTCTTACAACGAGGTCAGTAAAGGTAGATTCATGCCAAAGATATAAATTTCTTAACTATTGCCCGCATCTGTCATGTAGTACATTCGACTTATCCGAGAAACACAATTTTAAGCGGGGAGGAGAAGCGTAAGACCAATAAAAGAGAGATTGCAAGAATGTTTGAGGGGAATCGATTTCCACTGATTAAAATAAAATGTAAAATAAAACTACAAAAATATTGTAACAAAATATTGAAGAAGCAATTACGATTGGCGAATTCGGTTTGACAGCATCTGCACTAAATGCATTTAATGCAAAGACAGACACACACACACACATAATTAATTTTTTTAATGTTTCGGAGACAATTTTACACGGATTTTAGTCTTCATTTAATTAATTATTAATAAATATGTTTAATATTATTTCACTTATATTTCAAAATAATTCTATAGAAGTGATGAAAAAACTAAAAAAAAAAAAATGGCACTTTAAGAATAAGTTGAAAATATGTTTCATTTATTTCAAAAATAATATGAATTTAAAATTAATATATTTGAAAGATATTTCATATCCTTTTTAGTTTTTTTTTTTTCTCAATTAAAAAAAAACCCTAAATAAAAGAACATTTTGATGTAATACTAAACACTCTATAGACAGGTTGATGTTAAAAGCATCTGACAACGGAAAATATTTTGAGAATATTTTTCTCGAAATTTATTTGAAGCGTGTTTTCTTTCTTTTTGAGAAGAACGATGATTGTCACTTCTGACAACGTCCTCTAAAGCACTCAGCTTTACCTTATTCTTCAGTGACATTTATTGATTGAAGGGCGATTACATGTTTCGCTCAACGGTAAAGTTTTGTTCTTTATTTTATCTCTTCTGTGTATGTGTTTTAAAAGGAATGAAATATATATTATTCAAAATAGGAATCATTGCTAGAATATTTGAAACTTTCGAAACGAAAGAATGCTTCAATGTATAAAATTGCGCTCAAATAAAAATTTATATTCGAAGAATCTTTATTGTTTCCTACTTGCTATTTTGGGAATGCTAAAGAAACCAGGACACTTGGTTCGAGTTGCTTCAGTAAAATATGAACAAATATAATGTTTATGCGTATGTAAATATGCAAAATTCAAAGATATACAGAGATACTTATATGAAGGAAATATGTGCACTCTGATCTTTTAAGATGACTAAAGTTAAATTTGTAATCTTATTGGATTTATTTTAACAACATTTTCCTTCAATAAATAAAAACTAGTCTTACTTAGTAGAAAACACCCTATTTGCAGAAAACAGTGAACGATATCTTCATGGCATTGTCTAATATTCTACTTATTGTTCCGTATTGTTAGCCTTTGTACCATCTTTCACTTTAATAAAGAAGTCGTATATGTTGGCATAGTTTCTTAAGTTGACATAATTTAATTTATATACAGTTTTACAATAAAAAGTTTCAAATCCAAATGTATGAAGAAATTAGTTTATATAGCTTTAAACTCAATTACAATAGAATTGCAGATTTCACAAAACTCACAAAGATATTTGAGCTTTAAATAGCTCGGCCCACTCTGGAGCTATGGTTTAGAATTGCAGCCCACCTATTATAGATTGGCGGAGGTGAGGAATTAAACTTTGAGAATTTATCATTATATCAAGAAGCAAACTTCTACGAGTTTTAACATACAATCGAAATTGTCGTTCACTAAACAGTAACACAAAACTAGTAAGTTATCTATCTCAAAATAAAGTGTATGTTTTGTATTATCTGATTGCTAATATCACTCATTTCATTTAAATCCCAGATCCTACGAAAAAAGTAGATATTCTTAACAAAAGCAAGAAACTAGCAACTAGTTTTTACATCGACATCTTTTATTTTATGTAAAAATTACAACAGCGTTCCCACTCTCGCTAAACTATAAAAAAATGTAACAATGTTGCCATTCACATAAAAGTTTGAATTAAAAACCAAATATAACACCGACCAATTGGGATTATATCCGATAGCAAACTGCCAAAATTGCCACAACAATATCATAAAATTATCAAATTACTATTTTATTTGAAATTATTTTCGAAATCAATGGAAGCATATCCAAGAGAAACAAACTCGAGGAATCCATTGTAGATATCTAGATAATTGAATTATCTTAATATATAACTTTAATGTAAGCATCTTTATTTTTTTGGAATCATGCCAGAAAATAAGAGACTTGTGAAAAGAACACTAAGCAACTGAAATGGATTATATTCGTATGTCGCCAATGTCACATAATAAATAAGTATCATATACGTTTTTATCATCTAACTGAGCTTTCTTTTACGACACGCTTTGAAATTAAATCCTTTATCTTCCACATAATTCAATACACTATATGAAATTAAATTGGACCAGCTATTTTTAATGAGTCCAAGATGACTGCATTTCTTTCTTTAAAACATAAATGGATATTTAAAATAAGTTCTGTTTTACGTATCACAATTTATAGTGGGCTTATAGACTGAGAAACTGATTAGTTTCAGACTAAAATAAGTAGATTCTGAACTCCATCTTCATGAACATCATGCTTGTTAAATCCTTGGAACACGCTTTTGTAGAAAGGCAGTTTGGAAAGGAATAATCGGCTCAGATGTTCTAAAATTGAGATTTAAATCCATTTAATTGAATTTTTTAAAAAATAATTACTACGCCCCAATATATTTTGCATGCAATTTTGAAATCAAATTTAAATGCAACTGAATTTTCGCTATTCTTATCGAAAAGAAAGCTGAGGATTGGATTCTATATTTACAAGGCTCCTGATTAGAATTGGTATTTTCAGTTAATTGTGTAACAAAATTATAATATATTTTTTTTAAATACTGGTATGTTCGGAAATGAAATAATATTTCTGATCTAGAAATTATTTATGCGCTAAATTTTATAAAATTGTGTTGTATTACAAGAAATGTCCACAAGAAACATAAATGTTAATAAATAAAGCTTACTACATAACTTTTAGAAAAAAAGTTTTAATATAAGGATTGTATTATATTTTAAAAGCATCATTCAACGTTGTACAAATCTGATGGATACGATAAAGACAAGTGTGAATTTAGATAAAAAGACCTGTCATTTGGGGTCATTCTAGCCTTATGACGTGTTATTCGTGCAGTTAGTTTGAAGTGATATGAAAAATTTGCTTTTTATTAAATGCTTATGTGTTTTTTATCTGATGTCTACATTGCTTCGAACCATTTAAAAATGATTTCATATTTATAAATAAAAACAAATAATATCTAGTTTCCAAATACACATTTATATCTTATAACCTACTATGCAGTTGAATATTAAATTCACGCGTTTCATTTATTAGGAAGCAAATTCAATCGTTAGACTAAAGATTTGAATATACTTTAAAAATAAATTTTTATTTATTCTCATTTTATTAATGATTTCTCTTACAAACAAATTACTTTGCTAATTATTTTATTTCTGATGCAGAACAATGATGCATATTGAAACACAATTCATTTTATTTGATTTCTGAACAATATTATTTTGTTGGATATAATCTTAATAAAATCTTGCTATGATCTTAAAAAATATGTCGTGAAGTTTTGAACTTACTTGAAAATTTTGATAAGAAATAAATGAATGAGATCAAAATGGAATCTGAAAAAAATTTCGTTATACAAAAGAATAACCACAATTTTCAACTTGATATAATATTAAATATAAATTATGATTTAGTAAAAGCCATTCATGACAAATGCATAAAATTGATTTTTTTCTGTTACTTGTGT
Organism: Argiope aurantia; assembly: GCA_026543865.1. Taxonomy (NCBI): domain Eukaryota; kingdom Metazoa; phylum Arthropoda; class Arachnida; order Araneae; family Araneidae; genus Argiope; species Argiope aurantia. Next base: position 116,807 of record JAPMOR010030082.1, on the reverse strand, counting down.
ATATTTTTTCAAACGAAAGCGATTAAATTTTAAGTTAAAAACAGTGTAATTCTATATTCCCATTATTGTTTTTGTGATTTATATGTTCATATAGGATCAGTTAGGGTGATTGGCAGTGGAGTTTGCTAATGTTTAAGATTATTCGATTTAAAATGAACTTATGAAATGGAAGATAGACCCATATTTTTAGTGAATGCATATCATGTTTTAGAAGATTCAGTAACACTGCATTTTTTCCAAATTAAAATACTAATTAAGCATTGTTTAGTTAAAGATACATTAATAATTACATGGCAATAAAATTTAATTTGGGGTAATTGGGAATATTTTCTTGCTTTTAGAAGAGAATCCAAAAATGAAAGTTGAATCTTTCTCCTAACCATTAAATTCTATAGATCCCAAGAATATATAATTTTTCAACTTGCAAATAACCAGTATAGAGAAAAAGTAATGGCATTTAGAAAGGTTACTAATTTTTTTTAACACGATTGCAGCTAAAGTAAACAAACGTTAGAAAACAATGCTGAAAAAGGCGGTCAATTGTTCATCTCCCTCTAGAGTAGATTAAAGAAGGTGTATGCTTCCCAGGTCGTTAGGCCATGTTTGGTATGTTCAGTAGTCATTGTCCCCAATTACTCTTTATTTCAAATTACCTTTCCCGACCTTATCCAGTATGCATATTATATACCAGTGGTCTCTGGCACTAAATGGTTACACATGCCTAGTTGTCACTAAAATTCTTAATTAAATATTTTATGTAACTTGGTCTTAATGACTTTTTCAGCAAAATATTTTTAAGCTTCACATTTTGATAGATATTTAAAGTCATGTTATTTTAGGAGACTTCTACCATTCTGCTGAGGATTCCAAAAATTGATAAAAATGAATGGACAACACTAAGTTGTTTGAAACATTTAGTAATTTAATTTCTAACCTAAAATAGTATAAAATTTAGCCTTTTTCTTCGTGACAACAGTATTTTAAAGGGAACTATAAATATTTTCCAGTTTCTTCCCAGAATTAACTAAATATTTTACTTGCTGTCCCGAAGTCTGCTTTATCAAAAAATATTTGTTTTAAGGACAGGATAATAATTAACATTTTGAAAAAAACTCGAAAAAAAATATCTTCAAAGATAATAGCAGCTTTTATCAATAACTTTGATGCTCTTACAGAATTCTTACGTTTTAGTATTACCACTCGTGATGTGTTTAATATTTTCTCAGAAATTTTACGATTCTGGTTGTAAAATATGTTTAAAATATTTTTGACACTGATTTATGCGACAAATAAATGCTTTCATTTTAAAGATAACTTTTTTGAATATTAACTGAAGTAAAAATCATTTTTGTAGTATAATATTTTAGGAAATTATTGCTAAAAGATCCATAAATTTGCTTCATTTTTAATCTATTATAATTCTAATCAAAATTTCAAAAAAAAAAAAACTCTGAACTACCACCTTCCATCTTCCAAAGTAAATATGTGCCTAATTTAGTAACTCAAGATCAAATGATCTGCCATTTAACGGGTCATCTTTATTATTAGCAGAAATTGCCTCATGCTATCAGCTGATTCGTCGATATATTGGTTATATTTGTTTTCAGATAAATCTTTACATATATTTAATATCCATGATTTCACCAAATTTTTTAACATTAACGACATCCTATTTTAATTGTTTTAATCAAGTTCTCTTTGTTGTGCAAATGAATTTATTTAATAGAGACCTGTCTCAAGACTTCATGGTGCTATTAAAAGCGTAAATGTTCGGCTTATCTACCGCATACATTTCGTGGTTTTATAATTTAACTTCTTTATCCGTTTCGTAAACTATAGAGATATTAAATAAAATGTTTCTTCTTTAACTTTCAACAATGGAAAAAAATCATGGATTCAGACAGTTGAAATAATAAAAATGCTTTGAACTTCAGGGCAAAAAATATAATCTTTTGTTCGAAATTAAGTAAAAAACAGCAAGAAATTTCTGGAAAAATTCCCACGATTAATAAATTAGTATCATGATAAAGACAATTTTTAAAATTTTGAATTGGCGCAAAAATTATTTTTGTGTGATTATATTTGAGAGTATTATTGCCTAAATTCAGCTTAAGTTATAATTAAAGTTATAAATACAATTTAAATTAATTGACCCGAGAAGCATATTTCCACCCTTTAATGTATGCATGTATCAAATTAAATAGATCAATGTCAGAGCCAACACACACATGCTCACACAAACGCACACGAACGCATGCGCACACACCATATTTATTAATAGTATAGATTTTTTGTATTAATATTATTCTATTCTATTTATTATTAGCACTAACTATTAACTATATTTAACTAACTATTAAACGATGCAATAATGAATGTGAATGTTTTTCTTAAATTTGTCGTAAAATTTCGGGCATTTTACATTTTACAATTCACATTTGTGATCTTGTAATTTCTCAAATGATAAATAGGAAATAAAAATGATAAATATGACTGTTTATAATTCATACAATGCAAAAAAAAGGTTTATAAATTTATAACTGAAGGATCGAATCTTAAATGAACAGGAATATTCTAAATACTGAAATTTGTAAAAGATAAATAAATCAAATAAAAGAAAAGAAAAATAAGCGTGAAAAAAAAGAAATAAAAAAAGAAATAAATGAAATAAAAGATGATTTTTTTAAAAATGTTGTCCTTAAAACGTATGATATTTAGACATAAGCTTAGTAATAAAAATATAGATTGCACTGAAAATATTGAAATTTGAAACCATTAATGGTTTTATAAAATTTTCGCGTAAATATTAAAAGCACATAAAAGAAGCCGACACCATTCAGCACAACGTGGTTTGGAATGTTCTTTTGAAATACGGATATATATGTTTTTGCATATTTATTTTCCACTTGAACGGTTCCTCAATCGCTATACGCTTCCTATCTGAATGAGCTGAGCAATCAATTCTGCGTTATAGAGCGAGTTCTGTGTTATAGAGCGAATTCTGCGTTATAAAGCGAGTTCTGCTTTGGTTGAGCTTTAAGAATGAGAATTCGTAATTATTAAAATATTTGTGAAGAAAGAAATGTTGAAGAGAAAAGATTCCCAGGAAAAATATCGTTCGAATATATAATATACAAAACGTAAAAGAGATTTATGATACTAAAAATCTTTTTTTAGAAGAATTGTTATTGTTTTCCTGGTAGAATTTCGGGCAATTAAAAATTATATTTTCATCTTTCTAAAGACGCAGATCACATTGTCTAATATATCATATTGGCTTAAATCTTTCATGTTTAGACATTAATGATGTTGTGAGTTATATAGTTTGTATGGTAGGACTGTTTAAAATGCTATTCTAATAAATGTTTTGTTAAGAAAAGATCAGAATATATATCTTTTTCCAGTTGAAAATTAATTAAATCGTTTTTTATTTATTTTCATATTTTATTGAAGTTTATTGTTTTCAAATTTTCATTGGTGGAGTTTCATACTCGATTTTTTACTGTCTTTTTTTGTGTACTAGCGTTTATAAATTTCGTACATTGAATGATATGGATGATAATACAATATTTTAAAGTTTTAAGAAATTAACTATTAAATGTTTAATTTTAATCGTGATCCAAAAATGAAAATCGATATGAAGTAGTAAATTGAAGAAGTAGTTAACAAAATTGCCTAAGGATTAGAATAAAAATTACAAAATATATCAAAAGCTAATTCTAGAAAATATATAAAAAACTTCTAAAAATTTTGATTATTTTTTGGAGTATAGAAATTTTTTACTTTTCTTTTAAAAAGTCTTCAGGTCAAATCAAAAATTGCACTTTTCCGACATCCCGATTTTTTCTTCGATTTTTTGATTGATTAAAATAATATGACATACTCGTTTTTTATATAAATTCAGAGCATCTTTACTTTTTCGAAAAAAATTATTATATTCATTCAAAAATTATTCTTATATTCGTACAAAAATTTATTCTTATATTTGTATTAAATTTTTGTAAAAGATATTTTTAAAAAATGCATATTTGATATTTTTCAAAATTTTTGAATCTCTATATATTAGTCAACATAAATGCTTGAAATGTTTAAAATAAAAATAATAATCCATACTTCAATAAGAAATTTATATACAGTACCTAAATTAGAATTGTCTTTCTGTGTAAAACGAATTTATCATCAGATACATTAAAACAAAAGTAGATTTAAATTTCCTTAGCCAATATTCTCTGGAATATCCCCTTAAAGCCACTTCACTAAGATATTTTTTCATATAATTATAGCAGTCTTGTTTAGAAAGTAATAAAATTCTTAGAATAATTTTGTACTGCAACCGAAAATAGAAATATGAAAGAAGGTTAATAATAATCTGTTACTGAATAGTACGATTTGGTTTCATTTTATTTCTTCACGTCACATTTTTTTATTTTCTTATAAAGTTATTTTCTTAATAAAAAAGAAGTAAAATATATTTATAATGAAATTTAAAAAAATATTTTGAAAATATCTTTCGTTAACATTTTATTTTAATTCACGTTTTATGTCTTACCAAGAACTTAAAAAAAATTCTCATATTAGTCATCGCAAATGTTTTTATCCGAGTTTCGTAGATAGCGTCAAAGTCAACTTTAAAGGGAAATGTTAATGTTTAGTTGGATGCATTATTCCATCTCTTAAAAGGCTAAAAGTATTGTTACACATCTGAATGTTACTTCCCAGCATGGTTAGTTTCATCGTAGGAAAGACCTCTCACGATCAGCTATTTTTTATGTTGATCAGATGGTGGATCAATGACCCCCGGGCCTGGTGACAAAATGGACGATACTAGAATCTTCAAGAATCTTAGTGGCAGCCCGAGAAGCCCGAGTTATGCTTGATTGTTCGAGAAATTTCTCTGCCCTTCTCCTTACGAATTTCGGAAAGATGTGAATGTTGGAACTGTATAAAAGAAAAAGTAAAAGAACAGAAACATTCTGGTTGTTTTTTTAAACGGTGCTTCTACTTTGCGATTTGTTATAAAATGATTTTGTAGATTTCGGGTTGGGGATGTTTCACTAGAATAACAATCAAAAAACAGAAAGCCTTTTGATGTTGATGACGGTATTATGAGTGCTACAATAGAAGGAAACCCTAGAATGACAACTGAAGAAACTGCGAAGAAACTAAGAATCGATAATTCGACTAGTTTCACTAATTAAAAAAACAAACTTGAATAGATTTACAAGTTTGATACCTGAGTACCACATCATCCATTTCTCTCTTTTAACATTAAATGAAAAACATTCTTTGCATTGTACGAAAACAGCTGATGAAAAGTGAATTTTATGTCACACTGTTCAGCGCAAAAAAAAAAAAAAAAAAAAAAAAAAAGCAGATGAAAGTGCAACAGCATACACACACTCACAAAAAGCAAATGAAATGCTTCTTTGAGGTAAGGGTTAGTGAAAAAAACTAATCGGTATAGTACTGGAATAATAATATATAATGAAAAATAGTGATAATAGATAGTATTTAAATGTAAATAAGGAATAAAATATATAAGCTATTAAGGAACTGCATTTTCTTTAACGATCTGAATCTAGGTTCGGAAATTTTGCTTATTTTAATTTTTGCCAATAAATGGATTTTTATGGTCTAATAAATATATTTTTCTTCCAATAAATTTGCTCGAAACAAAGACAAAAAATTCAAGTTAATCGTAGCAACAAAAATAGGATATTCATCAAACTAACGAATTTCTCTTAATATAAATGATTTTGAAAAGCATATTAACCTAAAGAGGAGAAATTTTTTATGAAAATATGTTCCAAATCTTGCAGAAATTCTTTATGCAAATAACGAAAAAAAATCCATCAATTCTGCTTTTTTTTGTAAATTTCTTTTGACAGACGATTTTTTTTCGTTATGATGGAATTCAAAATGTGTAACGAATTTCCCAGTTCTGTTCTAAAATGAGATGGTTAATATACTTCCACATTTAAAGACTTCGACAAAATTCAGAAGTAAAAGATAAAATGATAGGATAAATTCCATTTTGAATTGAGTTCTTGCATACTGACTAAATTATGGAAATTTCAAAAGATTTCGAAACGCTAATGTGATATATTTTTGCACCATTTTTTCTAGCATTCATGTTTTGCTTTTAAAAGATTGGTAAAAATAGCTTGAAGAGTTTTGCAAAATGTTTAAATTTTGAAGTAATAAGAGAAAGATTTCTCTAAATGGTTAATGGTTAAAATACTCAAACATTTTTTTTATGATTTATGAAATTATTTTTTTCAAACGAATTCTGCTTATCCTTTTACATTTTTATATTATTATTAGAATGTGATTTTGAAATTCTAAATGTTTACACAAGCGTGAAAGATAACGGTAGCGTAGAGCTTTTTCTGAAGTAGATATTTTGTACAGCAAAATAGTGATTGTCGGAAATATTTAAAAATCTTTTAAGCTTTTGATAAACCAGAAATTGAGAATAAAGAATTATTTAACATTTTTTCTTTATATAATGAAAGTTTTGTTCAATTTTTTGAAAAATAATTAAATTGACAGTTTAAAGATTATTATAAGCGAAAAAAATTTCTGAAATATTTGTAATTGATTTTTCCTAGTACTGTTACAGAAATGGTCCATTTGAAATTGAGGAATATAGAAAACAAATAATGGGGTATAATACGAAAAAGAGGTAACAGACAATAAAAGTATAGTCGAGGCGTATATAAAGATTAACACTTGTAAATACTAACAACACAACTGGACAGCAAATTGCTAATTGGAAAACAGTGTCTTGTAAACAAGTATTTACTCTGCGATCAACATTCCATAGAGAGAATGCCCATTCATATAAACTAATATTGTCTTCCAATATAGTAACGCATTTTTTAGAAGGAGATCCGAGTCTCAGTTCCTAATAAAGATAATTCCAAAATTCTAGTATTTTTCAGAACATTTGTTTTATCTCAAATGATCGCCCATTCCGTTCCAGAACCCATTCCGTTTTCATTAAAAATGTCATCATATATCTCTTCCTTACTGTGAAATTAGCCGCTTATGGAAACAAGATTAAAGATTAATAAGTGAATGTTGGTAGTTTGATACTGGAAATCCAGTTTATGTTATTCCAGAAAAATGAACAAAAAATGATTTCTTATAGCTTCCCGTTTTCTGAATGCATAAAAGGCATTTCAGAAAAGTTGGCTCTGCAGAATTCCGTTCTTTTCCCTCTACCTCTTTGTCTGGAACGATCATTGGCCTGTATTGACAAATTAGCAGTAACAAAAACAAAAACTTGAAGCACTCAGTCACAGTGTTTCTTATACATGATATGCTATTATGATATGCCTAATATACTCTTGAATTTTCCCTGAACTCTTTGGAATTTGACCTCTTTGTATTTCATTCATGTAATAGTTTGTTTTTATTTAATTACAACAATCATTTACATATAGTCAGGCAGAAAATGAGACACGCGCGTTCTCAAAATCATAAATTAATGATAAAAATTTTACATTCAGTGTAGTTCGAAATGTAAAAAAAAAATCTCTAAAAAATCTGGATGATGAATTATTTAATGAATACATATATTATTCATATACAAAAAAAAGGAAATAAAAATTAAAGATATAAATAAGAAATAAGGAAGCGAACTACCTTGCAGCATAATGAGTGTTCCCTTTATGCGCGGCTCAATAGCTAATTAAAAAAAAATACAAATAGGCATATACTACCATTGGAAAAAAAGCTCTAATTGACATATATAATTATATTTTATCTCGTTATTCAATAAATTTATTGTACAAAAATTACGAAGGCCGATTTTCTACAGAATCCTATGATTGGATTAATATCATGTAATAAAATATGTTTGGCATATTATCATTTTAAGCAAAAAATGAAAAGATCTACCTTTCTGATTAAATCTGAGCAAATTCTAAAGTTTTGATTTTCCCTGTTTTAAAGTTTAGATCTCTAAAAAGATCTGTCACTCAATAGTTTTCGTTTTTGTCGAGGTGCCTATTGATTGGTCTAAAATAATGAAATTCAAGGCTTCATAACTAGGTAAATATTAATAGTAGATGAATATAGCTTATTTTTTATAAAAAATTATTGCGCCAAGAATATTTACTAAATATAAATAAAAAAATCTTATATAAAATTTGAAGTTCTCATTTTTTTTTCAGCAGCGCATTTATTGACTCAAAAAACATAAAATATAATTTTTAAAACTGTTTACAACGTTCCTCGAGGTAGGAACGCATACCCATCTCTATGACTTCAGAAAACAGTTATTGAACCATGTTTAGAGAGGCCATCTTATTCATCTAATTAAAAACAATCTGTACTTTGATCTGGTTTAGGTGTTTCAAGCTTCGATAATTATGAATTAAATTTTATATTTTACGGTCTAGTTATTAAAATCTACGTCGCTATTTTAATCAGATATTCAATTTTAGGTTATCAAAATCCTTCTTTGTATAGCTCAGAATTCATGTAAACCACGCTAATGACTGAACTGATGGCTGTTTATAGTGCATTAGAATTTTAAAATATCACGTTTTCAGTATTTTGAAGTGATCATTAAACACTAAAATATTACCAAAAGCCCTTCGGAAGTGCCTAAAAGCAAATAATATTTACTTTGTGTTCTAATTTTATACATTTGAGATGCGCGTTGAATGAGTGGAATTTCATGACTTTTAAATTACTACACATAAAGCCAATTACGGAAGTTCCAAGAATTACATTAGATAGATAAATTCTTTCACAAGAATGCAATTATATTGGTATTGCGTCTAATTAGCTTATGAGGTTAAAAATTTGTATTCAGTAATTTATAGTCTCTTTAATAAGGTATATATTCAAGAATATTTCGGTATCTTACAGATACTTTATTTAAATATGATACAAGAATAGAATTGCGGCGAAAACTTTTATTAAATCATTCTTTATTTAGTAATTCATTATTAATTCAGTAAACCATTTTAGGATACACGTATGCATGCTTTGATATCAAAGTGAGCATTTTGTATTTCCTCCTATGTAAGCATTTGAAAATGACGATGTTCATGAACTATAATTTCTTTTTTCATACACCAGATGTGACGTCATATTTCTCTTCTGTCTTTTCTCTAAAATTATGGCTTGTGGAATTATAGTTCTTTGGTAATTTTTATGTACACAAAAGGAGGAATCGAATCTGGTTATGGACAATTTTGATGTTTTTGGTGGCACACCTTGTATATATGGACATTTTATATTTTGAGCATTTATGAAATTTTGAATAATATATTTTTCATGCATTAAGGATTCATTTTTAATTCGAAAAGCCTCATAATCTCATCTATTATGAATTATAAAACGTTTCAATTAATTTGCTTTCTTGTCTATCAGTTTGTTGGTTGTTTAGGTATACATTTTGCAGTGGATTTTAAACTAATTTTCCGATGAACCATAGGTTTAAAAACTTTTAGAATAAATCAAAACAAGATTGCAATGCAATATTAATTCACTGTTTAATCTATTCTGTATAAAATTCATGCTCATGTGCAGTTCATCGAGAAGTCAGTTTAAAATCATTTGCAATATTTCATACTCAGAAAATTAAAACAACAGAAAATAATTATATAAATAAAAAAGTTAGCATACACTGTTTTTAAAACGGACTAAAAAATATAAAATATTTTCTCCTGTCCTATTTATAATCATACAAATTGTCCTAAAAATTTTTGATTCTAAATTTTTAAAACTCCCAACCACAAATTTAGATTAATAATCTAAATTCGGTTTTAACTGTGCTTGCAGGAGATTTTACTTTGCACTTTTTAATCCATTTTAAAAACGTGGTAAAATAGTTTTTGTTTTAGTAATTATTTGCTGACTTTTTTTCGCAATTCCTATACCCAAGTCTTTCACATTCAATATGTGGATTTGTTTATCTCCTGCTCATTTGATTCAACCACAGAGCCTATAAATAGGAAGAGTTGTTTTTTTGGTTACCTTGTACATATAGTGGGTATACAAAATTGGAAATATTTATCAATATTTGAAGTTTTACTGTTTGTAATAATGACACTAAATTATGTATATTGTATAATTGTGTAGACTTATGAATTTACCATCAGAAATTGTTAAGAATTTATTGCCACAGCGTTATTCATTGTAATACAAGATGTTGAATCTTATAGATTGAAAGAGAGCAAATCGTGGGTGCTCTTTCTATTACAGCATCGATAAACATCCTGGATAATATCATGGTTGTTTTTTTCGAGATCGCGTTCTTGATTGCAATAGTAATAAGCAAGAGAAAACAATTTCAACCCTGAATATTTATGGAGGAACAATGTTAACTAATTATTAATTCTAGATAAATAAATAAAGATTTAAAAAAAGACAACGGCAGTAATAATTCTACAACAACTAATGCTTGGTATGGAAGAAAAATATCGCATCGAATGCTCGCAAGGCCATGAAATTCGTTAAATAAACCACTGGAGGAAGTGATATGGTACGACGAATTAACGTTCCTGTTATTTTCAACAGCAGGACGTATACCCAAACGTCTTCAAAATCGTATAATCAGAGTTGCTTTCCTCTATTTCTGCAGCAAATCTCAGACCTGAGCAGCGATAAATAATTGGGATTGACAATAAATCTTGCTCAAATGATACAGGAATAAAAACTGATATGTTCTGTGATGATCCTGCTTTCATCAAGATGGTGTTGCGTTTTAATCTGCATGCTCGTGCCAGCTGATTAATCATGCGATGCATGAACCAATTGTATTTTGTTAGTTAATGGAATACATAGCGAAATATGTATCAGTTTTGTAAACACTGAAAATACAATTGGCTAATATACTGGCACGAGAACGCAACTTAAACTGCAACAGCATCTTGATGAAAGCAGGATCACCACAGTCCGATAAATCAATATTTATATTGTATCAAAACACAATATTCATAGCACTACAGGGCATACATACATTGTGAGTACAGTCCAAAGATAAATTAACCATATTAACTGTCATCTAGCTCTGAAACAAAATTAGATTTGCGTAGCGACGAAGTAACTGGGAATGAATGCGAAATCTGTTCGAATGACTTATGGAAGGAAGTTATTGTTTCTAATGGCACTTGTCATAAACAAGCCCACTGACTTTAGAAGTCAGTGATCTTATGAAAGGAAATGATACGGTCTAGAGAATCAATGTTGACATTATTAGCCACAGCAAGACTTATGTATGTGGGAAGAACGCTTTCAAAAGCTACGATAAGGATTACCTTTGTTTAGCTGTGAAGCAAAAATGCTATTTGGGTGCGACGAAGTAATTAGGAGTAATTATGTGAAAATTTTATCTAACTGAATACTCTGATACTAATATTGTTTCTACTTTCAGATGCAGTTTTTAAGAATGATAATTATCAAAAGCATGCAGATAGATCTATCAAAGTGTGGTTTGAAAAGAGTGAATTCAACATCTTCTTTCTCCAAGTATAGTCCCAGTGTCCTGACCTCAATATTATTGAACCAATGTGGTCTCTTTGAGAAGTGACAAGCAAACATTTTTACGGAACTTTTCAAGAGTTATTCCAGGAATATGGGTATAATTTCAAACGCTGTCCTTGAGTTTATTTAATTCCTAGATGTATTTATTCCTAATAAATTAAAGAAAGAGTATGCCTTCTAAAAAATTATGATAAAGATGGTTGTGAAAATCTAAGAATAATTGTTAATAAATTTTCACACCATTTTGGATTTACTGCTCTATATCCAGGTTATCTATCAGTTGAAATTAAGAAAATAGTCTATTTCAATTTGAAAATAAAACCTATATCAGCTCAAATGACAATTGCTGAAAACAACTTTTAATTGCTTTTTATGGGTGAAAATGATATTGTTTCTAGACTAAATATTCGTACGTTGATATACGTTGACAATTCTTACAATATGAAAATCATTTTTTTATTTGATGCAAGTGTTGAGGTTTCAGAAAATTTTAACAAAAAAAGATTTTTTTTTATAAAAACACACGTAAAAGGATGAAAATAAAGTGTTATAAAGAAAATTTTTCGAATTGTTTTTAGTCTAGATTCGTTCCATCAATTTCTTCATTTATCTACATTTCTATTAATAATAACTCATCATGGCTACAAAAGTAAATCGCAGGGTATTTGTTTATGAGACAAATTCATTCCGCTTTTGTTTATTCAGAAATGGGATTGCTCATAGACATGCGCTGTCTTACTGATATGTATATAAAGAGAGGTTTTTTGATCATAAATTCAATAAACAGATGTATGAATTAGAGAGATATTAAAACGTTTTTCTGCTGCATGTAAAATTAAAATAAGTGTCACATTACTGAAACTTCTTTAATTCAAAATTGAAAATACAAAAAAGGGCAAGATATATATACATATTTCTCCTGAACAGAAAATATTTTAATTTTTCAATTATTCATGGAAATAATCAATTTATAATACGTTATTAAAATTTCAATTCCATCTATTTTCTTTTGTGGAAAAAACATTTTTCAATCAAAGCACCGAATACTAGCTATGGTACTTAAAAAGAATAAATTTATTATTCTTTTACTCTTTTACTTTCAGGATTATGAAAAACGATAAAAAATAAATAAATAAAAACTCATGAACCAACGTACCATAGATGATTAGAAGGAGAAAGGAGCAATAAATGATTATTTCAAATATTTTTGTATAGTGCAGTCATAAAATATTCAATTAAATTATGTAAATTTTTTCAATGAAAAGCAAGAAATAAGATTAATGTAAGAAATCGGGAAACGAATTATGTAGTTAAGAGATAATTCTATTTTCAAGTTTCTCAAACATAATTTGGTTTCATCTACTCCAATCTATTTATTTCCTGGGTTTATTCAACATAATATTTATCTTCTTTTGAATTTAAATTAGTTACCATCGCTTTCATTTTTGCTTTCTTTTCAATCGAGCATAAAAAAATAATGATTTGCGGCTTTTATAAGACGAATGGAAATAAAAAATACTTGAATGTGGTAAACAGACGTTACTGAAAGAATGCAATTAAATCCAACATGTATGAAAAGCAAATGAATAGGAAAAAATTTTCAAGAATCAGTTTTATTTCCATTTAAATTTAATCAGGTTTTTATTAATAAGAGCATAAGGAATTTTAAATCATAGTTTAATTTTTATTTTGACCATTTTAATAAAAATAATCAATTTAAAACTGCCAAGAAAGTTAATTTAGAATTTTATCCTTATTGCTCACAGTTGGCGACAATGCAAAAAATAATGATTTTTTTAGATTGTGTATTTATGGGCTTAGAAATCTTATTCTGATACAATTTATTAATGCATATTATTATGAATCCGTAATATTACTTAGACCTTTCAATAAGGAGAAACAACAAGGGTAGTATATTTGCAAATTTTTAATGAATGCTGAATAGATGCCAAATGATTGCACTGAAAGTAAAATTTTGGCAATTTGGCGAAGAATGTGGTGATAAAACTAAGGCTCTAGAAGGTACAAAAGATTTTGGGGATATCTCTGTTTAGTAATGAAATTAAAGATCCTTCTAGAAATTTCCATGGCCAATTATGTAGGAAATATAAGCGAAGGTACATAAACGAGCTTAAAATCTTTTTTTTGAGTATGATCTTTGAGGGAAGCCTGCATTTTTTCACGCTGAGCATTTTTACGCTGTGTTGGTATTAATCGAAGGTTATTGTGTTTAGTATGCTGTCGATTTCTGCTGGTAGCATCTTTGTGAAACTATCGTTTATATTTTATTATCTGCATTTTTGACTTCTCTTATAGACTGGGAAGCTTTTATCCGTTATCCAACGTATTTCACTTTCCTTATCGTACATCCACCAAACGATTTCTTGAACAAAATGGAAGCCGGCTCAGTTTATCCTAATACCAAAATTTTGCACGAAAATTTCGTAAGGTTTAAAGTATTTTTGCTAAGTATAATAGCAGCGTGAGTGAAAAAAAAACATAGCAAAAAATATTATTAATAATTTTTTCAGATAAAAATTCGTTGCATTAAAAAAATATCTAAATATTCTATTTTATTGTATAACTTCATCACGATGAATCAATTCGGATAGGCATTTTTTAAAAGTATTTATTCATTTTAACAATTTTTTTTTCTGAAAAGATTTACAATTTTGATCAAAGTATTCCATATCTAATTTTATTCACGTGGCATCTTATATTTGGATTATGGTATTAAAAAATTTGCTGACAGAAAAAGAGAGAAAGTCAGTTAGAAGAACCAGACACAATGAAAGAAATTTATTTTGTTTTAAGGGAATGTAAAAAAGTGTGTAAAGGGAATGAAAAAAAAACAAATTATCTGAGTTGTTAAAATAATAATGCCATTGTCAAGACTCCATTTATGATATTTTAAGCATAATAATATGAAATTATATTTGAAAAGTATAAAAATTAAGTTTTTATGTCAGTCTTTTTTTTCTTATTTGCCTATCTGTACGCAAAAATTTTGTTGCATTTCCTTTTTTTATATCATAATTTGCCCTTCGGCAGTAATCTGACCAACAAAGACTTAACTTTTCATAATTTGTCAAAAAAAAAACTTTTTAATCAGATAGATTTACTGATAGAAGGTGGAAAATAACGTTGCATTCTTAGATCCATTGTAATTATTGGATACTTTTTCAATTTTATTAATGTGGCAGGATTCTTTTACATCTTCTTGTTTTTTGTTTTTTTTGCGTTATAATGTTTTTATCATCATTATTTTTATTCGATTCTTTTTTTTTAATTTTCCTAAAATAACTTAGAAATCTTTTTAGTCACTTTTTGTTTCCATTTATCTAAAAAGTTTCAAAGCTTAATTTTGAAAAAAAAAAAAAAACAATATTTTTAATGATTTAAGAATATGGAAAAGACGAAAATATTACAAATATCAAATTAATATTTTAACATTTTTTATTTTGCTTTTTTTTCTTGAACTCGTATTTAATAAGTTATAGTAAAGATGTAAAGAATATATATATAAAAAAATACTGATTCTAAGCTGAAAATGTTATGAAAATTAATTAAAGTTTAATAGCTTGATTAAAGATTCTTTAAGAAACAAATTATTATTCATATGAAACACACATTGTATAATTAATTTTATGGTAATCATACCTGTTTAATTTACTTATTAATTAACTTTTAGTATTTATATTTATTTAAGAAAGTATAGTTACTAATGTATACAAATTTAAATTTAAATTAATTTGAAGATGTTTGTATATAAAGCTATATAATAACACAGTATAGTTTACCATGCAGTTTAGAATCTAATTAATTTTGATCTAATTATTTCGGTTTTATATTATACTTAATTGTTTTTGATGTTATACGGAGCACAAAGAAAAGTAAGAATGATTTAAATAAAATAAAAATAATTGTAATAAAAGTGATAAAAATGTTAAAATAATTTTAAAAAAAAGTAAAGATAAAATAACGAAATTATAAATATATTACTAATCTTATTAATATAAAAAAATCCTAAATATTTGTAAAATTGTATTAATTTATTTATAATTAAATGAAATCATTATGAACTAGTATAATGTGCTTCATTATGTCAATTTTACATTTTTATTTGCATAGAATTGAAAATATTTTTATACACTTTCATTTATTTTGATTTGTCTTTCTTTGTAGAAACAAAATTTTTTATATAGTTTTTATTGAATTCTTGAGTTGCAGTTGTATCCAAATATTATTTACTTATATGGTTTTAATGACAATACAGTATTATAACAATTTCAGAATTTTGTAACTAGTTAATTGATTATGATTTGAGTAAATTTGAAAAGAATTTGATTTAATATTCCATAGCATTAATATAAATAATTATGAACATATTCAAGCAATATAATAAATTTTGTAAACATTTAAAACAGACTATTAAATATTAAAATTGTCTTTTATTAATGGATATAGTAGTTGAAAGGATAATTTTTATCAGAATTTAATCTAAACTAAATTAAAAAAGGCAAAACTTGGATTTTACCATAAGGCCACAGTAATAACGTAAAGAAATTATACTTACGTGAATATAATAAGAGCAAATATTCATAAATTCATTTAAAATATGTTAGAAATATGACTGAAATTAGAAATTACTTTGCTTATTTCTTATAGATCCTCAGTTTTTCAGAGTTTTATTTTAATATCATAATTTTGGCCAGAATATTTTCTATTTTTTCTACTCTTATATAAGTGCGCACTTAATATTTTTAAATATTTATTATTTTACTCATATACAAAACAAAGAAGATAGACATTACAAACAGTAAAAAATGATATATCTATACGATTTTGGATTGCAATAAGACAAAAATAGGACACAAAATTTAAATCTTTAAATAATGTGTTATCACATAAATTTTTTTATGAAAAAATGGCTATTGTAAATTTCAGTTTTGATTCTATTGAACATTGCAGAAACTTTACATTATGCACTATAAAATAATAAGATATTAAGAGCATGTTTGAGAATTTTAATATTTATTATTTTGCTCATTTATTAAACACAGACAAAGCAAACACGGAAAATATATCTATAGAATTTTGAATAACAAATACACATATCGGACATAAAATTTAAATCAATAAAGAATGTTTTCATTTAAATTTTTACTAAAAATGTTTTTAATAAAATTGATTTTCGATTCGGTTAAATATTGAAAAAATTTCATATCATGCACAATAACAATTTTCTTAAGTCGCTGTATTTGTATTAATTATATATATAGTTATAGGAACTATGAAATATAAACAGTTATAAATTACGTTTTTATTTATGGCATTTTATTGTGATATCAAAATTATCTATTTCTAAGAAATTTGTATTGTTTGAAGCTTTTCTTAGCTAAGAGTGTGTTAATTTAAAGGTATTAAATTAATATATATTAATTAATTATAAATTAATATAAATTAATATAATAGGTATTAATTTATAGGTATTATTAAGAGTGTGTTAATTTATAGGTATTAAATTAGATTGAAAGTTATCAATCAACATCTATTTATTTTTCTCAAAAAACTAATTTTAAAAAGTGCTGCCAACTGGCAACTAAAATATTAGATGTAATCTCATTCCATAAAAATGTCT
>JAPMOR010030082.1:40560-90236 GCA_026543865.1 Argiope aurantia | reverse complement strand
ACTTCAGAATTTTAAGCCAATTATGTTCTCAGATTTCTTCTAAAAACATACGGTGAAATAAATAACAATCAGCACTATCGGGAGATAAAACATAGGACAGCAATCTAAAATGAAAATAAAAAAAGAAGTATAAAGTTTCAAATTTGTGCATTTGGCTGTACTCGCGCATGTATTGCTTACAATGCGCTGTTACTTGAAAATGGGATTTGTGTTAGGAGCATTCTTTTCTCTTTCGTGCCTATCTTTATATCTTGCTTAAAAGTATTGATATTTAAGATAAATCAGTAGATGAAAATGGATTTCAACGAATAAAAATAAGCTCGTAGACTGAGAATATAACTATCAATGATTTTATAAAAGATTGTTTTAAGTACACTTTATAAAAATCTTTTATAAAATTTATATTTAACACAACCATGCATTATTAGTTAATGCATGGCTGTTATTAAGTTAATCAGGATTATAAACTGTTATTCAAAATATATATGGTAGTGCTTCAATTTTAAGATTATACTTAATCAGTTTTATTATTTTTTATATCTTGTATTAGCCCCCAAAATGAAGAGATATGTCAAATATAAAATTGTCTCTTTTAATGTTATAATTAAGAATTTTGTTTGTTCTTGCATTCGTTTCGAAAAAGTAAAAAGAAAAAAAAAACTTTCTTTTCTGGATATAAAATTGACTTGATGTATTATTTATTAATGTATTTTTTTTCTCGTACACGCATAAAAATAGTTTTTGATGAATAATTGACAAAACATTTCAACCTACTTTAATCAAACCATTAACTAATATTTTATCTATCTTAAAATGATTAATAAATCAATTTCATGAAACTGGTTTCCAGAAAGCAAATTTAAAAGATTTAATTAAACCTATTTTCTAACATATTACAAGAAATTGAATATTTGTTTCTAAAATTAAATATAAAAATTAAAAAAATATGAATTTGCAAAAAATGAATAAATTTATAAATAGAAATGACATTTGTAGTTAAAACCTTTATTCCAGGAATCTTTAAATTGTAATTTTTCTAATTGGTTTTTATTAATTTTATTTCCAATATTTATTCGCGATGGCATTTATATGTTTTTAAATTAGTTCATGCAGTTTCTATCTCTTTTCCATAGAGCATAAAAACAAGAAAATTCTTAGAATAGGCATAGAAAATAGATTAAGACAACTATGAAATTAAAATTTTTTAGTGCTGTTTGCCGTAAACATACATTACTGAGATAATATAATCTGAATCATAAATCATTTCCGAGAATTATCTGTACATTTATTTAAACTAAACGAATTTGTTTTTATGAATACTGCACTTCAATTAAAATTTCTTGTCTTGTAATTGCCACCATGTTCATTACTGAATGATATATAAAATGGTTAAAATGTAAAAAAAAAGTAAATAAATTGGTTTCTATTTTTGTTACATGATGTTTACTAATTATCCTAAGATGGCTTGGAAACAAAATCTTAACTTAGAAGATTGACCCGATTTAAGCAGGTTGCGACAAAATTCCATAGAAGAGAATCAATTACTTACTGTATGGTATAGTAAGATGCTGGTATAAAACTCTCTTAAGGATGATGGGGGAGGGGCATATAAGTTCTATGCGGATAGTAAACTTTTGTAGATTAAAGGATACAAAATGAATGTCGTTTATTTAATTGGCATTGCTTCGATATCAACTGCAAAATACAGATTAAAAATGTATAAAAAAAAGGAATTGATATAAGAAATTACAAAATAAAACTAAGTGCAATTATTTATTCATTTTCTTTTTAAATTTAGATAGTGTTGTATCGAGAATCTGGGTAAATTATCATAATAATTTAGTCCTTTATTAAAGTTTGCACAGGAAATTCTTTTTCTTGATTGCATTTCTCAAAAATATATCAGATTAGTCTAAAGGATATTTATTTACCTGTAAAATATTAGAATACACATATGGTACATATAGTTTTCCTTGAAAAATTCAATTTTTCATTTGTTATGATTTTTAGAATATTTTTAAAACGTAGCTTTACATCGCAGCATAATGCAACATGTAGTGAGAGGTTAGATGACGTGCACTTTTAAGATGCCATTCAGGTTATTTAATGTTATGCACATTAAATCTAATAAAAAAAAGTGAAATTCCTCCGAAAGCAGTTATTGTAATGAAAATTTTTTAAATAATTTTTTATTGCATCATGCTTTCAATTTGTGCATTCTTTTGCAATCACTATGGTTATGGTTAATAATGGTTACAGATTTCTTCTGTAATCATTTAAAATTAATCATTTAAAAAATATCCTGCGTCTACAAATTATAAATGTCGAATGAATTCATGGTTCTTAATAACTTTTATTCAGAAGTCATGATATTTTGTAATGAAAGAAAAAAATGAAACTTTAATAATAATAAAAAAACACACACTTTAAAACCAATTTTCAGTTTCATTCCATTTTTTATACACACATTCACAACAAAAGCGCTGTTTAAAAATCATTTTATAATTTTTCTTTTCGGTTATAATCTCACCAACAAGGACATAACTTTCGTATACTTCTGATGAAAAAAAATTGTAATACTCTTTAATCAGACATATTTTCAGAAAAAAAAGATGACAATTACGTAACATTCTTAGGTCTAGAATAATTACTGTGTGCCTTTTTGACGTTATTAACATTGATGTTTGTTTTCACACTTTTTTGTATTACAAAACTTTTCCAATTTTTTCCTGTTCTTTTGCTTAACTTACGGAAGGCAACTTCAATTTATGGTCAAGATATTTTTAATTTTTTTTATTCTGTTGAAGAATTTCGAGAATAATTTTCTATGTTTGGTGAGGATATTTTAATAAGTTAGAAATAAGAAATGGCAGTAAATATTGTGTATGTCAACTAAGGGAATTTAGATTATTATATTTTAGAATCATATTTGTTTTCAGTTCATATATATTAAATTATTATGTTCTGAAGAAATTTCAATATTTAGTTTTTATTGATTACACTGAATAATATTTTATTTTTGAATAAAAATAGCAAAATTTATGTACAGAAACGCAAATTGTATATGAAAAATAATTTTTACCAAATTTAATTTTGTGTTGATATTTTAAAACGAAATTAATTAATTAAATATTACCTGTCAAATTAATTTTCTTCGCTAAAAATTCCTTTTACTTAAGAATATAATAACAAATTATTTTACTTATCAATTATTAACTCATTGAAAAAGAAAGGAAAAAAGAAAAAAAATCCAAATCGTTAATGAGGCTTGCAACCTTTTCTAGATAATTTAAACTGGATTCAATTTTAGGAAAACTAATTTAATCAATCAATAAAAGTAAATTAAAAAAATATAAGTAAAAAAAATTAATGTTTATTGTAACATTTCGTTTTATAAAGATTGATATCTAACCAAACATTTTCATGAATTTTAACATAAAATTTTTCACTGTGTTGCATATAATATCTCACATTTCTTAGAGATGTATATAGAAAATTCAATAATATGAATTCAGAATATACATTAAACTTGTGTTTCATGATGTAAAGTAATAAATTAGAGAAAAACCAGAAATGAAAAATAATATTACAAATTTTTAAAATTTTTAAAATTAGAAATCCTTGGATTTCGAAAGAAAAACATATTATACTATATATATTTATATTTTATTTTTTAATTAGAGGGTTTGGTGATGATAAATTTGTATTGAGACATAATTCAAAATAAGAAAATCAATTTTATTCGTATATTTGTAGATATACAAAAATTTTGCGAAGTAACGTTCATAAATTCTTATTTGTTGATTTTAAATTTTGCAATTTACAATTTAAAGATATTTTTTTTAATTTAAAATCAAAATCATCGTCCATTAGCAGTGGAATATTCAATTCAATTAATATTAAAAAATGAATATTTCATTTAAAATAAAGGCATCTATTAGGAATAAGTATAATGTCTTTAATTAACATTTTAATGTTTTTTGTATTTACAGTAACCGGAATGTACATATATTTCTCAACTTAGATATGAAACAAGCAATATATTCTGAAAATATAGAAATTGGTTACAACAAAATCTATTTAATAGCGCAAATTTCTTCAAGAGTTTATGCCATTCACTCATTTTTCCATTACATTTATATAAAAACCTAATTAGTAAGACAATTATTTTTAATAATATTAATGTGGACAAAAATTGTAGCAATGTACTCCTATAAATTTTGTCTATTTTGTTTGCACGAAAAGCAACTTCAAATTATTCGTTTCTAGGAATTTTGTTTAGTTTGGAAATTGTTTAAATTCATATTATTTATTGATTTATATTACAGTTTAAATTTGAATTTATTGTCTACATAAATACGAATAAAAATATGAAATCCAAACATTTAAAAAATCCGACTCCCTTATACGTCATTATTATTTTATTGAAACATGCAACAGGAGCATATTTATTTTGTTGTTTGAGTCTCTAGTAAAATCTTTCTCATTTTTTATTTTAATACATTTCAAAATGCTTAACTGAATTTTCCGATTCTTCCTTTCATTGTGCTGATCAGTGCTTTTTTTCACTTAACTTTATTATTATTTTTCCTAAAAATGCAACAAAAGCATATTTTGTAGTCGATTCAATCGTTTGTAAAATCTTCTTACAACGTTTGAGGTTCCTTTTTTATTTTAATGCATTTCAAAATGCATAATTGATTTTTTCCGATTCTTACTTTCATTGTGCTGACCAATGCATATTTTAATTTAAATACTTCTTCCAAACTCATGAAAAACATAACATGATTGGATAAATTCCATATTCAATTGAAATCATGCGATTTAATTGGTGTCTGGTGACTTCACAAAATTGAAAGTTACTATTTCTTAATTATTCCTTTCTGAAATGTTTTGCGCGTTTGTTGGTTCAAGGCAAATAATCAAAATAACTTTCAGGGAAGATTCTAACACTTTTAGAATAAAATATTCCCAGAAATAGTTAAGATAATACAAAAATTTACAAAAAAAAAACCACATACCCAAGGACAAAATAAAAAAATCTCTACAAAAAAAAATAAACCGAGGGAAATATGAAATTTGTAATATGTTCTTTTAATTTTTATAATAAAAAATCCTACGAAATTAAGAAATTCGTAATACGTGGGTTTTGTATTGTTATAAATAATTATTTATTATTATAAAAAACCCGCAAATATATAAAATTCATAATTTGAGTTTTTTTATTATTATAAAAAAAAACCGAGGAAAATATGAAATTTCTAATATTTAGTTTTATTATTATTATTATTATTATTTTTGGAAAAGCATCAGTTTGTACCCATATTCTATTTTATTAAACGAATATGTTATGAAACATTTCTAAGACAACAGCAAATAAAGATTTTAAATTTTATTTTCATATTTTATTAAATACATTTGTAGTATAAAATAATAAAAGTAGAAAAAGGGCAGTAAAAAAAACATACCCATTCGTATTTTTACAGTGCAATTTGAGAAGATTTGGTGAATTGGTGTAAGCATGATTTCAGTGTATGGATATTATTATACAATAATAAATACTTTTGATAGATGTCTTGCTCATTTTCCCTTTTTCAACCCTCTTTATCCTAAAGTAGAATCCGCTGTTATTTAAGCTGCCAAAACTCCGCACGTCCCAGCTGCGAGACGTTTTTTACATCACATGTTCGAAGGTCATTCCGATGCTGTTCCTAATGTTCCCTTATATTCTTACTGAATCGTTTACTGTAATATCTTTGTGTGTCGGTTGCTTTATAAATAAATGCTTTTGATGTTTTGCAATATTCTCTGCGTAAATCTCCAACAATTTTCAATACAAAGTGACACGTATTAAATATTCTGAAGAGGAGAAGAAGTAAAATAAAATAAATCAAGATAGTTATGAACAGATATCTGACTGTTTCTGTGGAATCTTTTTTTTAATTAGTCTCTTACTACCAAATTAATCTTTAATTATATAATAAGCTAATTTGTGTTATTTTCAATGAAATAAATTTGCATAATTTTATTTAAATATTATTCTTGAAAAAATAATATTAAGATGACAAAAACAAGTAAATAAGCAAGAGAAAATAATTCTTAATAAGAATTTTCCAAATAATCATTTTAGATTTTAATGATTATTTTAAGCGCAGTTTTTGCCAGAACTGAACGATAAAAAAATGTTTTTGTTTAACTTTTCACATCCAGAAATGCAAATGAGGTGTCATTACCAAGCCAGACAGTCTTTATTTTCCAGTGATATCCACATGTGTCATTAGATGTCAGTCACATATGATATTCTCATAAAATAAAACAAACACCATAAATTCTTTATGTGAATCTTGCAAAATCGCCTTGCATTTGTGAATTGTCTTGCTATCATTATCAAAAAGCGAAACATTAAATGAATGCAGAATTTGTTAAAAAGGTTCTTTTTATTCTCATTTTTAAAAAAATTCATAAAAATATATTATAATTTAACTAGAATATTTTTTACTGTTTTTTTTCCAATAACATCAATTAATAAACTGACATGTATTATTTCATAAAACGCAAGCACGTTTGTAACTCATTTTGTGTTTTTTATTATTAAATTTAATGAGCCATTTTACAAAATTTCAGACATTAGAGAAGAAAATTTAGTGAATTTACGAACGTGCAAGGGTTAAAATGCTAAACATTACAAATTACATTTTATATGGATAGCATGGATAGCAAACTCAAATTTTACATTTTTAGGTTAAAGAGAACTACTATTTAACACGTGTGCTCAACGCGGCGTATTAAAAAAAACTCGAATTAATATTCATAAAGTGTGATAAACAATTTTGTAATAAGAGAAATGTAAATATAATATCTCTGTATAATTTATTATTATTTTTTTCGGAAATGGGAATGTACATTTATATAAACTGAGAAGAAAATTTAGAAATTAGTCTGACTTGCAATTTACATAGTTATAAATTAGAAACATGCTGGAAATTACATAAATTAGACGGGTAATGCATTTCTCCCAACATCCTGTTATTCAAAACGGCAATTCAATGTTTAAGTTTAATCTGGGTTTGTTCACAATGAACTGGATCTTATTTGTTTATAGGATGAGTCGAATAAAAAAATGTATTTTTATATCAATAATAGTATTAAAAATAAAATGATATATGCAGCTTTTTATATATTATTACAAATGATGCTAGAGACAAACACTTGATAAAACGAATATAAGATTGGTAGATTCAAATGGACAATTTTTATGCAAAATGTATGCCAATCTATAAGCAAAAGCAATTTTAGCTCTTTATACATACATCATAAGAAAATAACAAATATTTTATCTACTATTCCAATTATGTTTATTTTGATAACTTGTTTTGGATATGTTTAAGTCTCTTTATTCCTTAATTGAAAAAAAAAAATAAAGAGCTTAAATTTCAAGATTTCTTCTTAAATATAGGCATTTCGGCTCGGATTTTTTTCCTTGGTCTCTCAACATTCGGAGACCTTATTATAAAGGTGTGTAGAGACTAACTTCCATAATATGTTACAATCATTTTAATATATTCATCTTTTCATAAATCAAAAAGCTAAGGATGGAATAATATTGTTAGTAGAATCATTCACATAATAATAAATGCAACAGTTAAAAAATTTTTTATAAGTATATTTTAAGAAATTTTATTCAAAATTAAACTTTTGAGGTTTGAAATCTGAAAATATCTAAAGCAGCTATAATGAAAAGGTCACTTCCATTCCTTTTGAAATCTGATCAGATTTTGAAAAGAAGGATTATAATCTGTATTACCTTTCGATTACTCTTTGTAACTGCTGTTTCTTGCATTTAATTCTGTATAATAAAACGAAAAAAAAACTATGATTTACTGCTACTGGCGAGTGAATATTTCTTTTAGAATCGTGAACTTGGAGGAGTGCTTTTATTTTGTTAAAATATGATTCAAATTCTGTATGATAAATGCATCTTTGGAGAGTTTTTAGTTGAAAATTTTAACTTAATAATTAATAAAGCAGCTATTTGATATTTACATTCGGTTCTTTCTTAAAATAAAATTCATACGTGTAAAAATACAGCAGATGCATGATGCATATAAGAAAGAAAAACGACTACAGGAAATTGTATACATAATTCAATGGATTATAATTTAGTTATAATTTTAAGCATTATGATGCAAATTTATCGACATATATATATATATATATATATATATATATATATATATATGTCCTTAAAATAAACAAAACAAATTTAAAATTATTAATAAATGTTAGCTTAAACTTAATATGAAATGATATTTATATCACATTAGAGGAAAAAAAATGTTTTAAGTTTCAATAATTTTAGATCGATTCTAAAATCTCACCATCTACCTATTAAAACTGCGTCTGCTTTATTTGGAAATATGACGCCTCGAGTTTCAAATGCACCAAAATTCATTTTATATAGCATTGACTTTCAATTTCCTATCAAAGAACAAACAATGACTATTGAAGTTCGTTTCAAAACCCATTTGTATTTCAAAGTATTAAGGTTCATTATTTTCAAGTGATCGTTAAACACAAAAGCATTCTCGAAACCTCTTTAGAAATGACTAAATGAAAAATCTGTTTACATTCTATTTTAAATTCATACATTTTAAAACGGTTGTTGCATTTTAAATTGCTACACATAAAGCTAATTATGAATGGTTCCAGAATTAATTTATTTGGACAAGCTACTTCCATGGAAACGTAATTATATTGGAACTGCTTTTAATTACCGCAGCTTGTGAGGTTTAAAAAAATTAAGTTTAACATTCTTTAACAGTTAAGTAAAATTTAAATTTATTTAGAATTATATTGAAAGATATTTTTGTAGAATATATATATATATATATATATTTAGTAACTGCAAGCCAATAATTTTTATAAAGTTCAAAACTAGATTTAAATAAATAAATATTTAAAAATAATTATAATTTTATATTTTATCATTTTTTAAACATTTATATGTCATCGTTTTACATAAATTACTTGAAAGCATGCAATTTAAGAAAGAAGCAAGAAGAAGAATATAAAAAATAAAATAATTGTTTCAAATGCAGAAAAATTTGATTATTCGATTGACGACTAACAACAAATTGCTTCATGAAATTGAATCTATTATTGAATATAGTGACAGTGGTGAAACACTTATTACATCAATTACATATATCAAAGCTGAGTTTATTAATTTAATTTTAATTAAGAGAGAGGAGATTTATATAGGCATCATTTTCTTATATTTTTTTATAAAATTGTTTTTTTAAATCAAGATATTATTTTATTAATAATTTTAATAACTGAAATTTTAAAAACTTTTATAACTAATTTCTATAATTAAAATTTCCCAAAAATGCTCCAGTGATATTCAGTATGTCAGCCTCAATAATGTCAGTATCTTTCAAAAAAAGAGTTGGTATTTTTATTGAAATATATGTGATTAATAATTCCTTTAATTTTCTGTAGATCGATGGTTTAACACTTAACTATTTTTCATTTCTTATCATCTAACCAGTAGCCTGTGACGACCATTTGGTTCTCCGGGATTAATTACAACTAACATTTTAAATTAGACATTTTGTGTAACATGGTCTTAAAGGCTTCATCAGCAAATTTTTTTTCCACTTCAAATTTTTATATGTGGTAACTAATACTTTAAAAAATCTTTAATGTGCTCTGAGCATTATTCATTTCCTAAAATGACGATTTTAAATTTTTTTTTTTGTCTAAATTTCCTAGAATGCCCATGATTTTTTTAAACTTTGTAATTTCTTATGCTTGATTTAATATTAAAAATTTTCAAAAAAAAATGGCATGCAATTGAGAATATTTATCATGCATGGTTTGTAATGGTAGTGACAGAAATATACTGAAAGTATTGAAAGCACTGAAATTAGGTATAGTAAACAGTTTGTAGAAAATGTGATAAATATCCCATGCAATAATTTATTAAACTTGTAGAGGGACGAGACTCTTTATTATGTGTTATGCCGTGGATGAAAGAATGAGTTCAGTTTCAGGAACTACTTTTTATTAGCGGGTTAAGTTCCACGGCACAAACATTTAACACAAGCATATTGAAGAACAAGACATAGAACAAAAACACACGGCAAGCAAGCACAACACAAGAGACAAGAATGAGGAATCATGGGAAAACATGGCTCTTGATAGGTGGCTCTAGTAGCGCCACCTATGAAGAAAGGAGAAGGCAGTAATTGTAACCGCTACAAACTCTAAAATCTGCGAATTTATTTTATTGCTTTTGAGTAATAATAGAACTCATAAGATTAAAAAGAACTATTGAAATAACAACAAAAAAAAGATTCAAAATGAAAAATACAATATATGCTTTTGCTAACTTTCAAATATTATCTTTTTGCTTTTAGAGGTATAATAAGTGTCGGTTTTCTTATACCAGTTATATCGCTTAACCTTCAGAAATTATGTTGAGGGGTTTTAACGGTTTTTTTTTTTTTTTTTATGAATATGAGATTATCCAGGCATGTTTATACCAAATACAACGAAGTGAAATATGTGATATTAAAACATTTTGCAGCATCGTTTGTATTTAATGTTTAGTATTTTTCTTATAATTTTTAAGAAAAAAAATTATTTTTATATTTTTAAAACCTAAAATTTTTATCTTATATAATTTCTAATCCTTAAAGTTTTTGTTATGTCTCGATTAAATCTTTCAAAATCTTTTTGCCGTCAGTATAGGTGTTGTGAGCTATCTCAAATAACTTCTCGACAACGATATGCAAGTTTTTGTTACGGAAAATAAAATCAATTTGAGCAGTTTTAAACAGTACCCTGAATATTTCCTTTTAAATAGAAAAATTTTAAATTTTCAAGGTAAGGCCAGAGAAACGGAATACAACCAACTCTGCCTCGAAACTTTTAGAAGCATGCGTTTGAAATTTTGAAGCTGAAATTAACATTTTCGTACGACAAAAAAAAATTTGATTCTAGGACTTATCTTGAGAAGTGAAAAATATTTTTTTAACATTGAGTCTAGTGGAAATGTTCTTTCTGAAACTAGTGAAGTTCATATTTCAATTATGTACAAAGAATATACTTGCTTTGTTCGATGCATCTAATGATAGAAATAAGTGTTGTTATTTCAAGATGCTAAACCAGGCTAATGGTCAACTTCCTTGCATTTAGTGAACACTCTTCAGAAAGAACATGATTTTTTAATTTGAATCTAGTGTAAATGAACCTTTTCACATCTCAGTTATCGCTAAAATTATATAAAGTTTACTTTGAGCTGCGAGTATTTGACGCCCCAGAGTATTTCAGTAAAATATTAATTGTATATACAAGCCTAGTGCGAGTTAAATTGGTGGAGGATATATTTACTACTCATGGTAGGTTAATAAGGAACGTGCCGTCTCAGATGTGGTCCTTTTCATCTGACTGTGATTCAAAATGGAGTGATACGGCTCACGTTATATGTAACATTTCATGAATCTAGAGTGCATCATTCGAAAGTTCTGGAACAGAATTTGATGATATTTCTTTTGATGCCTTAATACAAATGGCAGGACTAAAAGTATTGAATTAGAAGATTTGAGAGCAACTAGGGAATTGAAACAGGATTTTGAAGTAACGGAATAGGATTTTCAGGTGTTCTGTACTATACCTCTCTTGCATGCTATTCTTATCGAGGAGATTAGAGCCATAATTTGCCAATCTATCGAATCTGGGAAATTTGTACATAAAAAAAAAGCTTAAATGAAAAAGTTTAAGGGCATTTTTTACAACTTCCCAAGAAAATTATGGAATCACTTCCTACTACTCCCATGATGCTCGTCAAATACTCTTCAATAATTTAATTTTTGAATTCAATGCAAAATTTTCAATATCTAAAAGACGTGACTTCATATTATCGCGTAAATATACTACTAGGTATACATGCTTCCTAACGTTTATCAGATGACTGCGATTTTATAAAAATCGATTCAAATAAGAAAAAGTATTGAGTGATAGTATTTTATGCTTCAGTTGCATCCTATTTTTATTCAATATACGCCCTTTTAATCAACATTTTTTGACCTTCCAGCTACTCATCGCGTGATCTCCGCGAATTGGCAAATAGTCCATTTTCTATTTCATCCCTCGTTTTTCGCAAATTATTGTGTTTATTTTAATATTACAGACTTTTATTATATCATATTATTATCTTGTAACATATAGTATCAGTTCACTTTGTTTGAAAAATATTTCAACTTATTTGCAAACATCGCTTCTAAATAGTGATTTTTAAAAAATACGCTGTCTCAGAGGGTTAATGAATGACTGAAAAAGCTTGTGTTGATTCTTTAAAGTCTTAATACAATTTAGAACCGCACACGTTAACATTTTAAAAAATACCAAGAAAACATGTATACCTCGGTTCCGATTTTTTCTAGCTTTAAACCTATTAAAATAATGGAATTATTTTGGAAAAAATGACTAAAAACAATTTCCTTTTTTTTTGTATACCCATCCTTAAGTAGTAATTTGACTCTTTCTTTCTAATTTCTCCTTTCGGCGGTATTCTTATGAATAAAGACTTAGCTTGCCATAATTTTGTCGAAAACTAAAAGTTGTAATATTTTTTAATCAGATGAAATTACTTGAAAAAAAGATAAAAATAATGTTTCTTTCTTGAGTCCAGAGTAATTACTGGGTGTCTTATCAACTTTAATAACGCTTTCGAAATTTTTTTTATCACTTCGCTTTTTTATACAGTTTTTTCATTATTAATATATATTTTTTATTTTGGGAAAATAAATTTCGAAAATTATTCTGGCCCTATTTGAAAGGTTCTCGAGCATTTCTTTAATGCTAAGTGAAAACATTTCAGAGTCATTATTCATTCTTGCTTTATATTTTCATATTTGTAAAGATAGAATCTTTTGATTCCTTTTCTTTTCTCTTTAAGAAGTACTAGAATTTTGAAATTTAGAACATTTCGAGGCTTCCAACTAAAATAAATTAATTTCTAGTTTTTGAAACATAAATTTAATTAATCGATTTGTTTAATTACATTTTGATTTCATATAATATCTGGCAGCACTTGGTACTGAATTCGAGACAAATTATTTCACGATTGAATGGTATTTATAATAAAAAAATAATTAAAATCTAGAAAAATAAAATAGTTGAAGTCAGAAAAATAAGAATACACAATTTAGTGAAGTTATAAAGGAAGCTGTAAAAAGTTTATAAATTTATTTTAAGATTTAAAAAAAAGAGGGATAGGAAAGGCAGTATATCAAACTTCTGATCAGTTATTTATGCTTTTATATTTTGATGTACTTTTACAAGGTGCTTTAAAAATTCATGAAAGTTTCTATATTGTAGTGCGAACCGCATCTATATTGTATAAGGTATCATGGAAAAATTTTCAGCCGTGAAATCAACGAGGTTTGGTTAGTTTGGTTTAGTTACATTAACGTCCCGTTTGAAGCAACACTTGGGTTATTTTGGGACGGACCTCGTAATTTTCAACCGCGTTCAGATGACGAGGACGACACCTGTGCTAGCACCCCTCTCTTCACACCACACCAGGGGGAGGACGGATTTAACGTGCAACAGACCTGAGGTTCTTCGGTGGAATCGGGTCTCGAATCTGAAACCCACCGGTTCCGAAGCCGAGACCTTACCACCAGGCCACCGTGGCCTGGGAGAAATCAACGAGGAGTAGCAGTGCTCGTGATGCTGAGAGTATAATGGAGATACCAGGATCGTCACTTCCTTTCAGTAATCTTGGCCGTATATTGCTACAAGATAAGGAACTTCTGCAATCATTATCAGCAAATACAGATAAAAAAACTTGATTTTGCTATACGGACTCTGGCAAAAATAGAAAGTTATCCACAATGATTGCTGAAGGTTAGTGATGGATAAATCCCACTTTACTCCATAGATTATGGCAACTTCATCCAATATGGTTATTGAATTTTATTTTGATTTCACTATACAAAATAGTGGTATCTGGACGACTCAAACCATCGTGAGTAACAGACCAGGTCATTTTATTCCCTTGGTGTGATTGTTTGTACGGTTACACTTCGTCTTTCATTCGAGGAGCCACGGTGGCCTTGTGGTAAGGTCTCGGCTCGTGATCCGTAGGGTTTCAAGGTTGAGTCCGATTCCACCGAAGAACCGTCGTGTAAGTGGGGCATGTTACACATTAAATACGTTAGACCAAACGTCTCCCGCTGGTGTGGTGTGGACCAGGGAGGGCCAGCTCAGGTGTCGTCCTCGTCATCTGACCATGGTTCAAAATTACGAGGTCCGTCCCAAAATAGCCGTAGTGTTGCTTTACAACGGGACGTTAATATAAGTAAACTAAATTAAACTAAACTCGTTGTTCATTCAGAGTCTTATTTTTTTTTAAAGCATTGTTCTGTATTCGGTTGCAAAGCCTGTATGGTATGCAGAATGCAGCCACTGCAGAATGGTATGCTATTCTTTTGCATTGAAATAAATACATGCGTTCCTTGTTATCATCTTCATGGAGTTTGGTGTCCCATCCCACTTTGAATGCGAGGGCAATTCGTTTTTTTGGATACTTTAACAGATGACCGAGTGATAAGTCGTGGTTGAAAATTTAAGCTACTCTCATTAGTAGGAAACCTGCCATCGGTAGATTTTTTTTTCTGAGGGGATACTTAAAGTATCGAGAACGATTGCCCCATAGTCACTTTGGCTGAACTGTAAGATGCTATTCTATGGATCATCGAATGCATCGATGATTAAATCTATACTCCACTATAATAGGCAAAATGAACCATTTTATTTGCATTATTCCTTGTGATTATAATTATGTTGCACATCTTTTACTTTAAAATGAACGCCACAATATCATATAATTGAAATCTATATCATTGCTTATTAGTGTTGGCTTGATTTGCATAAAACATCATACTATGATGTGTGAATACTGTATTGCGGTCCCTTTTGAACTATTTTTTTATATATATATATATGGAGATAGATGATGTCCTTTTGATTGTATTTATCTAGCTTTACGTCTAATCAAAATTTTGCATAGTTTTACTTCTTTTAGTATGAATACAATATTCCCTCTTTATTAAATTTTATTATTAATGACTCTATCAAATAATTTTGATATTTATGTTTCTTCGAAACATTAAAATAATTTTGGAGATGTTATATTTAGCAAATAATAAAGAGTAAAAGAAATATGAAATAAAAACAATAATAATGATTAGATTTGTGAATGATTTAAAAATACTTATATGATTTTCAGATAATTTTCTTTTGAGTTTTAAACTATTCTATGGCAAATTACAGCTGTTTTCCAAATATTTTTCTTTCCTTTTCCCTTTTTACTCTCCAAAAAAGAAAATGCATATTCCTATTTTCCAAGGCTGAAAATGCGTAAGAAATTTTCAAAGTAAATGGAAATTATGCATTTTTATATAAATCTAATGACAGTTACAATTAGTGTTCTATTTTTTAATCTTTTCCTTATTTTTTCCAATATGTTATTGGAAAAAATAAGAATTTCGGTGGTAGAGTGCTTGATATTGATATTGGAAAATTTTAGGTTCGAAATTTAAAGCTTCAAAAAATTTACTGTGTATATAGTTCAAAAGAAGTAAAACTGATATCATGGATGAATTGTAGCTACGCCTCAAATTAATTCTCTTATTGGGTCAAATACTGGTATTAATACAATTAAGCTTTAGTGTATTGAACTACTTTTCTATGCCTTTATGTCGCCAATATAGAATTTACAAACAATTGTTTTTTATATGTACGTAATAGAAGTCGCAGGACTAAGAATACCTAAAATAATTTAGTTGCTATCGTTGGTACAACGAAAGAGTTTTGAGCCTCAACAGATGATAGGTTAAGGACCTTAAAAAGAGGCAAGAGTAGTAAAGTAACCTTATCTTGCTATGCATCATATTATTTTAATACTTTACAGATGGCCTTTGGACCAGAAATCTGACATTTCGTTAGTCTTGTTGCCTTATAACTTTGCTGAACGAAGAAAGGTGGATTACTTATTCCTGCTAAGAAAAATATCCATATCTTCCAAGGCGTTGTACCTGAATACAGGATTCTTCAACCACCATGATATGTGTTTCGCCCGGCATTTTTAGTTGGAGAAACGTTTCAGCTTGTAACTGAACAGACTAACTGTAACTTGTTTTAGTTTTAATTTCTGTAATGGCGTATTTTGCATCTATCTTGTGTATGTGTGGTTGTATTCTCGCTTTCAAGATTTCTTATTTGTGTCACATTTGTTGGAATTTCAGTGAACGAGTCACATTTGTGGAACTTTTAATGGTTTTGTCTTCATCAAAGCATCTATTTTAGTAAGTTATTTGATATTATATCTAAACAACTTAAATAATACACTCTTTGAATTCATAAAATAGCAAATATTTAATAGTTGGTTCTAATTAAATGAATGAAAAAAATTTCCAGTTTCTCATAATTTTGGTATTAATAATGTTTTAATAATGTGAATGGAATTTTATACATGAGTTGTTTTCTTACTTCATATTTTCGAAAATTCTGGTTTATCATCATATTGCCTGTTTGTGTGTGCTGTTTCTAGTGAGTAAATATTATTCTTTTAAATAGGTTTTCTTTTTTTTTTTCAAAGTTAATGAACGGATTTATTACAAAATAATCATTTGATTTTGAAATTATATAATCGTAAATATGTAAACTACAGTCTTGGGATAATAGTAGAGTATCAAAGAAGATACATTTTTTTTCATATTTTTATTTTTCCATTAGAATTAACAGACGATTAACTTCTTATTAACTAGTAAATAAAAAGAAAATATTTATTTTTCGAATCAAATTTTCAAAACGATGACTCAGGTGCAAAAGGCTTTTTGTTTTTGAATATGTGAAAAATGCATCACTTTTTTTGTGTATTTACCATTATATAGCAACAATAACAATAACAAAAAACGGGATAGATATTCGAATAACTTCCTCCTATATTCTAATAAAATTGTTTTCATTTCTTCTCCCATTTCAAATTGTAGATTTTCGGCAAGGTCGTGATCACCACGAGTGCTCAAAAGGTTTGCTTTCAGAGTCTCGCACAGAATGTCGTTCTATCCTTCATAGCATAGTGAAGAAAATTGAGTATGTAGCTCTTATCGGTCGAAAGGAACCAACATTTTATATAGAATCACAATTTTTGTTGGTAGATTATATACAATATTTCAAAATACACAAAAAAAAGATAAGTCAAAAATTTACCCCGATGATCATGCGTGTCTCTAAAATACAAATATCAGATTCTCATACTTCAATGTTTTAATTCCGTATATTTACCGATAAGAATTTCAAGAATAGTTAAAGTGATTTTGTCGTAAAGCTTTATGTAAAAATAGATAAAAAGAAAATTATCTCTTGTGTTTTTCGCATGTGCCTGTAAGCTGAAGGTTAAAAATTCCGTCTATTTAAGGCAAAGGGCATTTTTTTAAATGTAATTTCGTGATAAATAGTTACTGCAGATTCCTAATTTTTGAAATGAAAAACCATCATTGAGATTAATATAAGTAGTCTTCTAAGTGAAAAGTCTCCCATGCTAAGTAATTTAGCCAAGAGAATATTTCCAATCTTAACAATATAAATAAGTCTATATTTTCAAGTAAAAATTGAATACTGGTGTGCATTTATTGAATTTTCATTTGCAGATTACAAAATAATTATTTGCTGTTTCGGAATTAAATTATGAATTTTTATTGTTTTAAACTATTTCAAATGAATAAGATATTTGACTTTTAATTATGTAACTGAGAAAATGACTATACTATTTAGTGAGGAACCAAGGGAGGGGAGCGGGGATGATGTTTATGTTCTTGTAACTTTCATTCAGGTTTGAATAATTACTTATAAACATGTTTCTTTCATTTGTTAAATATATTTTGAGCAGAATCTAACAGAAAGTTCTGAGTTCTTTTTTATATCTTTTCAATTCAAAAAACTCCCAAATAAAGGAATCCTTTTGATGTTATCCAGAATATTCTACAGACAGCTCCAAACGCGAATTTGACGTTAAAAGCATCTGGCAACGTCCAACATTTTCAAGATATTTTTCTCGAAATTATTTATTAGAAACTTTTTGCCGCTCTTTTTGAAGAGAACGATGACTGTCGCTTCTGACAACATCTTCTAAATCACTTGTTTTTATTTTATTTTTCAGTGACAGTTATTGAGTGACAGATGATTACAGCTTTCACTCGCTGTTGTATTTTAAATTTATTTTTTTCTTCTATTCCTTGGATCTTTTCGTAGTATCTGTTTTTAAAAGGAATGAAATATGCATTATACAAAACAAGAATTATTCCTGGAATATTTGAGTTTGCTTTTGAAATACGAATTCATGTTTGGATAAAGTTTTTAGTTTCACGATCTTTAAATATTTTGTTTCTCGGGAGCTATTTTTGGAATTCTTGGAGAAAAGTAAACAGCATTGGTTCAAGTATCAACAAATATCATATTTATTCGAAAGGTCAGACGCATAACTATTATTATTGGCAAAAAAAGTAACAATTCCTTTTTAAATGGAATAATTTTGTCATTTCTTGAATTATTCTTTAAAAATAATCATTTCTATTGTTAAATTGTTATAAAAAGCAAGGTGTTCATTGCATGAAGAATATTTTGAACTAATATTTTTAAGCAAATACGCAATTTGTTTTAGAATTTTCTTGATAAAAGAGGCACAAATAAAATGAACATATTACAGCTTTAATTACTTTGCTTTACAAATAATTCACTCGCTTTGATTTCTTTGGTTGAATAGTTCATATACAAAACAATCTTTTGAGAAACATCGTAGATTTAAATAATAATAATGTAGATTTTAAGAGAATATTTGATATAGAAAACACAAATATTGTCGTAACATTATTAAGTATTAAAAAAAATCTGTATTTGTTCCATCCCATGCACATTTTTCAATAAATCCATTTAAATATATATAATATGAGGTTTTACCATAGACAAAATAAATTTTATATTATATTATTAATAACTAATAATTAAATTATTCATTAAAACGTAATTAGAATATCCTTCTAACTGAAAGTGCATTTAATGATTTTTTTAAATATAAAGTATTTTTATTTAAAAGTGTTAAGAATAAAATGTCGAATTCATTTAGATATTAAGATTTTCAAGATTGTTGTAAACTTGTGTAGTACCAGCACTTGTTTTTCTTTTACGCATGGACTGATGCAATAGATGCACCACTAAGGCTTTACAGTTTTTTTTTTTGCCACCGTGTTTTTTCTCTGTAGAGCTCGAATCCTCTGAAAATAGTATAAATGCAATGCTTCATTGGTTTTCTTCATGCCTGACAAACACATTTATTGGTAAAGAGAAAGAAACACAATAAGTAACTTTACATAAGATACAAAAAAGAAAATCAAATGATTTGAAAACCGAAAATAATTTTTTATCCTTTCATTAATAATTAAGTTTTAAGAAAATACAAGCTGCCTGCTCCCACCAAATTATTAGCATTATTTTAATCATATCGACTATTATTGATCCACTATATCTTATTATAACGAAAGACACTATTTAAATATTCTTAGATCATTCGGATTCAAGTACCTTAAATTACTGAAACACCAGAGTTTCTCTTTCAGTGATCTAGAAAATTCCCTGCTTCCCTTAGAAATAACATTTACAACTTGTATTCTTAAAGGCTTATTTCATGACTATTCATTAAACTCATGCTCTGATATCCTTTGAAATATCTCGAAAAACACTCCTACTCACAAAATAAATCTGGGAGAGCGTCTTTAGTGAATAAAGCACGGGCCACGGGTGTTTAATCAACCCCATACGAAGAAACGCAGAGGAAGTTTCACAGTGACAATCAGGCATGACGGGAACATACCTAATTTCTATAAAGGGTCTTTCAATAGCAATTAAGAGATTATACTTTAGAAATAAACGAACACCATTTTGATTAATATTTACTTAAAAAGTATAAAATGTTTGGTGGAATCTCTTCACTTGTTTATGCTGGGAATTCTGTCAAAGATTTATTTTGTGAAATTTCTCGAAAATAATGGACAGTGGGTGATACGTAATCACGGATGATACTTCAAGGACGAAATTTCCAACATGAGCTTCCCTGTGATGAAATTGATAAAATTCAAATAGTGATTGGAATGAGGAGATTCTATAAAAAATTTCACCGCCAAGAATATATAGAGAACTACAAAAATTTCACTAAAGAATTGAAGGTTGTTTGAAGCTGGCGATCAATAATGGACTAGCTATTTAAATGCTATCACCTTGCTTATAAATAAAAATTAGCGAAATCGGTAAGCTGATTATGGTTGGATAATTTTATCGAGTTTTTTTTTCTACATATAATATACAGGGAAATAGTATTTCTGAGTTTTCTAAAGTAGTGGAAGGGAACAGGTGATCATTGATGATTTACAGGTATTATTAGGTTTAGTAATCATACCTAATAATAATATATTAATGGATCAAGCGCTTGGATTGGCAGGGTCTGGTTCTC
Organism: Argiope aurantia; assembly: GCA_026543865.1. Classification (NCBI taxonomy): domain Eukaryota; kingdom Metazoa; phylum Arthropoda; class Arachnida; order Araneae; family Araneidae; genus Argiope; species Argiope aurantia. The sequence goes on along the minus strand of JAPMOR010030082.1, from coordinate 69,658 downwards.
CCAACCCTAATTCTTTTAAATACATAAATGTTAAACTGAGTTTATAATATGAAAGTACTATCAATTTAATTATTACGGTTTCCTCTCTCAAAATAACATGAATTCTTTGGGGACAAGTTTTTTCCCAGAATCAACTGAATGAAAAAAATTGTTTTTGATTAAATTTTGAATTTTTCTTAAAAACCTCGATTAAAATTTATTCAATAAAGAATTTGAAGGGAACTTTTGGTTTTCTACTTAAATATATTTTTTAATTGTATTTTATTTGTTTAGTCTTTGTTTTTGTTTTAGTTTTTTCCAAAATAAATCTTTGAGAGATGTGTTTTTAGAAAAACAATCAGTGCAAATTTAAATTTTTCATACAATACAATGTTTAAATTTTTTTGTATGCAACATTTACTATATTATTCTATTTTATTATATTGAAAATTAAAACAGGAATGATTAAAATTTTATTTATTTTACAGTTTCTCTATGAATAAATTTGAAAAAATAATTATTAAAAAAATATTGGACGGTTTTATGTAAATGTACTGCAAAAGACAAAATCAAATTTATTTTGAAATTCGAGGTACCCAAAAATAATTAATATAATTTGTTGCAACCATTGAAATGCGAGGAATAATATTAAATGCTAAATATTGAATGTAGGAATGGATATAAAATTACAGTAAATAGAAAGTCATATTTTTTATACAATAATACATTTAAAGCTTGTAAAATTATATTAATAAATACATTAAAAATAAACATTCAATTCAGTAGTAAATTTAAAACCTTTTCAGTATTATTAAAATCTAAAATAACTCGAAGTCATCTAACATAAAATTTTTGGTAATATTCTTTTGAAATATGGATACATATGTTTTTCCATATTTATCTTCCACTAGAAATTTTTTTTTTAGTTCAGTCATTTGATTGAGCTTTACGTTTTCATTTAAAGCGCACAGAATGTCTCTGTCAACAAATTTTAGGTTCTATTTCGAACTCGTACCACAGACAGATTGTTATTATTGAAATAATTCAGCATTACACGAGGATGTTGAATTTCTCTATCTCAGAAAAAAGCATAGACTGGAAAAAAAAAACAAGTCCAAAGTGAATTGAGAAAAGAATTTATCAATTTGAATTAATTAGAAAAAAATACTTTTTAATTTAATAAGATAAAAGAAATGATATTCTTCAAGGAAGGATTTTGCGACTAAAAATTTCTTTTTTGTCTTTTTTACCCAGAATCCTTAACTTAGCAGAATTTAGAACAAGCATTTCAATCGAATTCCTTCCCTTTCAATAGTTATAGTTTTGTTTAATTTTTAGGAAAAAAAATGACATTGATTCCAAGAAGGAATTTTGCCATTAGAAATGAAATATTTGTGGATTTTATGCCATTAATTCTTAGTCCTATACATTTAAAACACATCAATTTAACATTCCTTCTTTTTTAGTTTTCTTTTTTATGAAACCTTTGCCATTTTTTGAAAAGGATTATATTGGTTATAAATTTGGAGTTTCTTATCTTTTATACGAATAATAATTAGCCTTGGGGAATTCATATAAATCATCTCATACCAGTTACAATACCATCTATACCAAAATTTCCTTTTTCTTTGCACTTTTCCGTACAATATGAGAGGATCGTAATTGTCAAAATTCTGAACTTCAGGTTTTGATTAATCCATATATCTGATCTCCATGGAGTTGGGAAAAACATATTTTTGGCATTATATCGGAATAACAACACGATAACTCAAAAATTATTTGAAATTAAAGGTTGAAATTCGGTATATGGTTTCTACTCCAAATTGCGCATTTCTATTAGTTTGTGATCGAAATCCATTCAGCAAGAAGTACAAAACGTAACGTACAAACGTTTTGCTCAAAGAAATGTACAAACGAAGAGAGTTAGATGACTAAACTTGGTCCTCAGATTTAACATCTTATGTTCAGATATCAATTAAACTTGGAACAAGTTCCTTTTGTCGATTTGTATTTCTAGAAGAAAATAAAAACGACAATTCGAAAACGTGTTGATTAAAATATATGAAATTTATATGGTCTTGTGACTACAGTTGTAGTTCTGTGTTCAATTTTGGTTTCAATTGGATGAAGAAAAAAAGGCGTTTATTTATTTTTCTGATATCGATGGAAGTGATTAATCGCCAAAAATGAAAAAAGAAATTAAACTTTTGTACGCTTTGTCTTAGCTATGAGTGTAGCCGATAGCATGTAGGTAGGTATTCACAAGTACATTTGTTAGAAATTATAAGAGGAAGTCTTGCAGAGATATTTAGTTAATTCTGTCTTCCGAATTCGAAACAATACTTGGGCCACGGGGGCCTAGTGGTAAAATCTCGGCTTTGGAATCGGAGGGTTTCAGATTCAGACCAGATTTCACCGAAGAACCGTTGTATAAGTGGGCCTGGTGGACGCTAAATCAGTCCGGGCAAAATTCCTCATAGTGGCAAGGTGTGGTGAGGAGAGGAGGTGTGGTGCCAGCTCAGATGTCATCCTCGTCATCTGACCATGATTCAAAATTACGAGGTCCGACCAAACATAGCCCTAGTGTTGCTTTAAAACGGGATGTTAATATAACTAAACTAAATTAAACTTAAACTCGAAACAATACTTGTTTTCATTGTCTAATTGAGAACAAAACGGTTTGGTTTTGCTTTTAATCGGGTTTTGCAGGTTTGTGATTATACAAAAGGATCACATGCTAAATTTTATCTATGTATATTATTGCATTTCATATTAATGTTTTTACATGCATATGAAAGGATATTTAGTCATAATCGGAATTTGTGTTTTTAATGATATCGATATGTATCAATGTTTTGATATGTTTGTCGATATATATGGAAAAATGTTTATCGATATGTATCAATACCTTAAAAATGTATAAGAAAATAAAAAAAATTACTTTGAAAAACCTATTACTTAGAAATGAGCAGCATATCACTTAGCTAATCATCGAAATCTTTGCTTTATAATTTTTAATGGTATTTGTTTTCAGATTTATTAATTACTAGCCGCCTTTGGCGACCAGCCGGTTCGCCAATCTTAATATTCGTTTAAATTTTAATAATTAAACATTTTACGCAATTCCAACTTTAATAGATTCTTCATCAAAATATATTAAAACTTCAAATTTTGATAGTCATATAATTCACTCATAATATTATAAAGGCTTTCAGTAATAACGTAATATGTATCTCTCTAATTTTCTGTTAGCTCCGGTAGAATTTATGCTTTAAAGTGGAAAGAATTAATCTGCAATTAATATAATATTTTTTACTGAAAGAAAGCATTTTTTTATAATATGATTACTGATAACAGAGTCTCTGAGCGTTTAAACTTTATGGGCACTAAAGAATATCTTTCTTAATTTATGTTATATCTCAAGAATTTGACAAAATTTTCTCAGATTCATCATGAACAGATCGATTCATTAACAATGTTTAATTTTAAATGCAACAAACACTAAGAAAATAAAATGAATCGTTTAAAATAATCGGTTGAAAACAGGTTTAAAAAAACTACTTAAAAAACGTTGTACTTAAAACTATAAGCATATACAAAAAATATATATAGCTAACATAAATACAATTTAATTACAAAAGCATGCAACTAACCTAAAAATAATTTAAATCATTGAAAACAGGTTAAAAAAACTACTTAAAAAACGATGTGCTTAAAACTATAAGCATATACAAAACATATAACTAACATAGATACAATTTAATTACAAAAGCATGCAACTAACCTAAAAATAATTTTAATCATCCGTTGATAATGGTTGTCATGTCAACAATCAGAACACAATGCGCATGCGTGAATTTTCAACTCCAGTTACGGAAACGCAAATGCTTGGATTTTTCTACGCCAGTTGGGATAACGCTATGCAGATTAGAAATTTTTAATTTCCTTTATTCTGTGTTATTTTAATTCAAAAGTAGTTCAGAATGAATCTGAAAGATGGATTGATTAACAATGTATAATTTTAAATGCATAAAACATTAAGAAAATAAACAGAATCGTTTGAAATAATCGGCCGAAAAATGTTATCCCTTGCCTCATTAATGTTGGGGGGAAAAAACTGAAGCCTTACTCATTTGGTGGTGGGAAAAATGGAAGATTTTTTTGGCGGGAAAGTTAGTTTTTAATTAATAATTAAAATTCTAATTAAAAATTCAAGAAAAGGGACCCCAGGTGCACATTCCCGACCTCTAAGGTATACAAGTACCAAATTTGGTAGCTGTAGGTCAAATGACCTGGCCTGTAGAGCTCCAAAACACACACACACACACGCACATTGAGCTTTATTTATAAGTATAGATATAGTTTAAGGAAAAACGAAAATTCTTAGATTTCAGGAAACGTATATTAAATGTTGAGTTTTCATTTTATTAATAAAAAGATTCTGTTCTTTTTAGATATATCTGAACAAAATGAAAATTTAATAAGGATTTAGTATTTAATTTTTTAATACAGAATGTGCAACCAATTTCAAATTAAAATTAGTAGACAAAACAAATATATTAGAAAAAAGATAATTATAATTACAACATATTTTAACTTTCATGTATTGTTAATTTTAATTTTACAAACAATTCATATAAAATACTAATTTTCAGAATTTTTACTACAAAAATTACAATTTGTATTTAAAAATATTATATGCATCATAATTTCGCTATGTACACACGATTTCTATTCTTAAAAAAAATTAGTATTTTGTAATGTACTTGGATTAGCGAATATATCTTAATTCATGAATTAAGGATTTATTATCATCAAGAATTGTCATATTCGCTGTTACATTTAGAGAATGAAGCATAATTATATAAATTAGATTACCATTTTGTATCAGTTTTAATTGTGGTTCGTTGATACTTAAAATATAATGATTTAGAAGAAAGCAATGGATGATGCTATCTTGCGGTGGCCTGATGGTAAGGTCTCGGCTTCGGAACTGCAGAGTTTCAGATTCGAGACCAGACTCCACAAAAGAACCATAATGTAAGTGGGTCTAGTGCACGCTGTAGCCATTCAGGTCAAACGTCCTCCCACTGGTGTGGTGTGGACTGGGGGGGGGGGGTGCCAGTTCAGGTGTCGTCTTCGTCATCTGACAGCGGTTACGAGGTCCGTCCCAAAATAGCCCTAGTTTTTCTTTAAAATGGGGCGTTAATATAACTAAACTTAGCCTTACAGCCAATCATATCATGGAGAGAATTTTGTTGCTAAAGCTCACGCAATATTCTGTTAATATTTGAGTAATGCTAGTAGAGAGCGGGGCCAGAAAATATAATATTGAACTTTTTTTTTAGCTGTATTCCTCAGAAATTCCTACCTTAATCTAATAAACCACTGGAGGCCTGCGGTATTTATTATTAAATAGTTTATGCATTAAATTATTTATTAATTAATTTGCGATATTTATTATTAAACCATCGATTTATAACTGAGTGAATGTATCGTAAATGTTCTAATAATTATAACAGATTCTTGTTTATGAAAATGTCATTTGATTAAGTTGAAATATTCTCCTTCTAGACCCCCTCAGTCTCTCCTATTACAATTTGATATTTATACAGATGATCTTTTGTTTATGCCGGCCTCTTATCGAACAGCATCAGCATAGGCCCTGCAAACTATTATAGGAGCCATGCTTCTACACTAAAATCACAAAAAGAAGCCATCTATAACACTGTTGCATTTAGGCAAAGAAAAAAAAATGAAGTTTTTACTATAAGTCAAGAGAATTTAAAGGGAAAAATTCAAGATAATTGAATGCAAATTTAAAAGGAAAGGGTTAATAATGATGACTGTACAGACCTTCTGTGCAGTTACCATTATCCTTTCTTCACTATTTAATATTATAAATCAAATCTGAACAGTAGTGAATTGAAGGAGATTAATACTCTGAAATTTTACAGATTATTACAAAACTGAAATGTAAAAATGATCCTGCTATTGTGGATTTGAATTTAGCTTTAAAGTCTAGAAATGAAGAAATTTTAAACAGAGATTTATCCGATCTGTGCATAAAGTTCCCAAAACATATAAACTGAAACTAGTTTTCTGGGCATATGGAGTAATTCTGTTTGTCCCATGATATTGTTATTACCTTCTTTCTTCCACCCTTTTAATCTATTCAATAGTAATTTTTGTAGTTGTGGAGAAATCGATGATTCCATCTTTACTACTCCATCAACCCTTATCCATACTAATGAGCGGGACCCGGTGGCCTGGGGTAAGATCTCGATTTCGGAATCGGAGGGTTTCATGTTCGTGACCCGATTCCAACGAAGAAACGTCGTGTAAGCGGGTTTGATACACGTTAAAACCGTCCGGGCCAAACGTCCTTCCACTAGTATGTTATGGTGTAGTGTGAAGACGAGTGGAGGGTGGGGTGCCACCTCAGGTGTGGTCCTCGTCATCTGACCGCGGTTCAAAATAGCAAAATAGTCCTACATATTGTTGTTTTGAAACGGGACGTCAATATAATTAAACTAAATTAAACTAAGCCATACTAAAGAGCCTGATACTAACAAGTTTTAGCCATTCGTCACTGAGAAAAAAAACAGGAAATTAATTAAATCTTACCAACTTTCTTTTCAAGCAATAGATGTATTATTTCAAACTATTTTTCACCGTATATTTTTATTTCAACAATTACTAAAAAAGTTATAAAATTCATATTTTAATAATTTTTTCTCCCTAAACGTTGAATTAATTACATAACATAGTGTTTCTCACTTTTATTTTCCAAAATACATAATGAATTCCTCTATAATGTCTACGTTCTCATACAAAGTATAGAGAAAGTACTGTTATCCTGAAATTTCAACTAGTGATTTTGACAAACATCCATATTTTAGACCTCTAAGTTTCAAAAACACATTTTTGGCATTATGTTTGTCACACATAACAGTAATATACATTAACTGTGAACACGATAACTATAAAACGCTTTGAGCTAGATAAATTAAATTTGGTATAAGGATTGAAGACTAAATGTGTAGTTTGTTATGAAATTTTGAATGAAATTCATTCAGAGGAAGTCTTTCTATTTGGCTATTTTAATCCAAGTTGACTCGATAACTACAAATTGCACAGATCTAGATAGATAAAATTTAGATTTAGAATCTAAAATATACATTTTTATTAAATTTTAAACCAAATCTGTAAAAGGATTGACCATCATTTAGTGAAACAATTAACTGAATTATAATTTTATAGAGTAATTAAAAAAATTTATAATCAATTATTGGATTTTTATTGTAATGATTCAAATATATCTGCAAACAGGTGAAGTTTGTCTAACGGCTCCACAAAATATTTATATAAATTAATTTATAAATTCAATGATTTACACCAATAAATTCAATAATTCTATAAATTAGAAAAAATAAATTCTATAATTCAATAATTTTTGTAAATAAATCATTGAATAATCTACCGTTTTATTTTCCTACTGATAAAAAAAACTGTGGGAAAAAACAGAATAATAAATACGATACTTTTTAGCGAAAAACATTCTTGAATAATTCTTTCAAGCAATTTAAGCACCATTTAGTAAGTTTGCAACATTTCTTGTCATATAATTATGGCAAGTTATATAATTGTCATATAATTATTTAACTTTTTAAAATTCCTTTTGCTGAGCATTTGGAAATAGTTTTGTTGATCAAGAGAAATACTAAATTGCTGTCTATTTCTGTTCATTTTATTCTGTTACTTGTACTTCAGAATATTTTAAATAAATTATTTTTGTATTTGTGGTATAAAATAGCTTCCTAACATCAATTATTTTAAATCCTCATTAAGTATATTTGTTAACCATTCTGAGATTGGTTCTGCATATTTAAAAAGAGAGAACATTTTAAATTTTAGATTTTTACATGTGGATGGGGGGGGGGGGGCGGTGTCGTGAAGCTAATAAACTTTCTTGAAATTTCCTTTGAAAAATGTACTAGATTTTTTTTAAAGTTTTTTTTAGATCCGCTTTAATAAAATCGATTATGATGCTCACTCGAAAGTTCTTTTACTCCTTTTTATTGCATAGATTTTGTACTAAACTCTTTTGCATGTCAAGCACAATCTTAATTCGTAAAATTGGTTATCTTACGTTTTATTGAATAGATTTTTTAGATTAAGATATCAATTAGACAGACAGTAATTTTGAATTGTAGTTAGATGAAGATTATAATTTCATAACGACATAATGCTCTCCGAACTTTTACGTCCCTACAGCTGCGAGATGGATATGATTTCTATAAACTAAATGTGTACTGTACTTTATAACACATGGACCCACAAAAAAAATGGCTCTGAGTGTCTAAACCTCGCTCCCTTTCTGCCTTTTCCTTAGAAGGCACACATTCTTTCGCGTTGACAGGCTTCTTGATTTAGAGATAACCCAATGTCTTGCATCCTTTCATGTTGACCACCCATCCGTTTTTCAAGTTTAGCTTTTATTTTTTCTTTCTTTGAAGGATAGACGAGTGAGCTCTTCATGAGAAGCTACTGAGGTTTTGTTTGTTTCTTGTTTCCCGTGAACAGGAAATAGTCCCATGAGTTGGTAATGCATGACGACCCTTTTGATGGGTGGTACAATTCGGTCTCCTTTCCATAAATTGTCTTGTATTCCAACTATTTGACTGGTTTGTTCACGAAGGTTAAGCAAAGGAACTTTTCCTTGGGGTTGGTATTAAGGATGGTTAGTTTTTGTAGGGGGACGTACAGGGTTCTATGTCCAACATTAACTACCGGCAGTGGCAAAAAAAAAAAAAAATCACAATTTCACGTGCCAAAACAGTCCATTGTAACTCGCAACGAGACCACAAAAAAAATCCTATGCCTTATAGGAATCGGAAAAATCGTTTATATCTTGAAAATGAATTAATTTTTAACTTAAGACTGTGCTCCTGTAAATTTTGTTCCAGCAAACCATTTTAACCGATGAGTCACAAACATCAAAGGTTTCATGGTGAAAGTTTCTTTAATGTCTAATCATTGACTATGGAATAAAGTTAAAAATCTGCAGATGTTACCAATTCATATTCAATTTCAATTTTAACACACAATGGGCAAACAATTTTATCTTTAAAGGATATAACAAATTCGTTAATATTTACATTTGCTCATATATCTAGTAACTAAAATTATTTTTAACATATTTTGATTTGCAAAATAAATTCGAAAAAGCAAAATTTTAATTTCATTTGTCAGTGTAATCTTTCCAACGACAGCTTTTCATTCCTTGAATTAAAGTAATGTGCTGTTTCTTGACATGATTCTTCTCTCATATCGGATAATATAACTTATTCTATCATTAAACGCATAAAGGAGTCGACAAAAGCTTTTATTACAAGTTTACAGCCATATTTTACAAGAGATATTTTTCTACTTTTGGCAGCAGGCCGAAACCAGACAAAGGCTCCAAAAATCCATCCCACTCTTGTCCATTACTTTGACCTGCTACGTTTAAAAATTGCTGGAGCGATCATATTAATACATATATTACCTGGAAGCAAATAAGTTTTTATTTTACCCCTTCCGAACTGGATTTAGAAAATGTAAGAATATCATTGATAATTACCTTGATTTGCTTGTTTCAGATCGTTTAAATATACTCTTGTTTATAGTTGTATATAGTTGTTTTGATATTTTGTTGGATACCATTTCAGATTGAGATTGTGTGCGATGAGAGCCTGTTAAATTGGTTACGGTTCAAATGAATACTACTGAATCATTGACTGATTTAAAAAAAATATGTAAATCAGTGAACATTACAACCCACAAAACATTACCAAAATCAGTGAGACATTGAAATGAAGAACAAGTACTATTAAAACTCACTTAAAATCTTGGTCTTTTCAAATAGAAATGCGGATACGCTGTTCACTGTTAGATAATCGGAGAATAGGCCACAATGTGTTCTTAATCAGCTTACTACATGTTATAGCAATATTCAAATTCAGCCCCTAACAATTACATTATTTAACACTCTGTTAGTCGCGCGTTTTTTCAAACAAATGTACTCGCGCTGTATCCGCCAGTTATATCAGAATATATTTAGATCATTAGTAAACAATATTGCTTATTAATAGAATAATATAAATATATAAAGATAGTTTAAAGTATACACAAAAGAAAACACTATTTTTTCCAAAGGAAACTAGTAAAATAGCAAAAAAGTATTTTCTCTCAAACATAGTATCATCTAGATGCTGAAAAAATAAGTAATCGTGTATCTATCAGATTCCTGCAACTAATAAAATGTTATGAATAATTGTTTTTGGCTTTAACTACTTAAATTTTTTAAAAATCATTCTCAATTTTTTGCTTATTTGAAATCAAATGGTTTTTATCCGTATACTTTAGCAGCGCTATTTTTTGACTGATTTTCATACATTTTTTATACTTTTATCTTGTCCGAATTTCACTTTGTTTGCCGTAGAATGGTTAAATTTATGGCCTTTCCTTCCAAAAAAGAACCACAAGTAATCTCGAAATCATCTGCAATTTTTAATAGATGACGACATTTGAATAGACATCCACTCGCTTGCTGTCATATTTTTACTGTAAGAGAGTGTGTAATATCAAAGGCATTGACTCTTCGCGCATCGAAAACTAATAAGATGAATAATTATACATACGCGAGTGTAAATATTCCTTTTTTTATTCATGCTTTCGAAGATGAAGAATTAGGGCTATTAGTATTATTCCTAAAAATTTATATACATTCTTTTTCAGTAATAAGATTTTATAATCATTATCAAACGAGAATATGAAAACGATGCATCTTTCAGAATGGCAAATAAGATTCGACCGATCAGGAGGTACAAAGTTTTAACAATAACCAAATAAGTGTAAAAAGTAAATATTTAATAATCCGAAATTAATCTCTTCTAGTCCAGGGCATTTTCAGTTTAATAATAATTTAATTCATGATTAATATTTCTTGTTTAAATGCTGATCAATTCAAAATTTATAGCATTTTTCTTAGACTTTACATCTACGCATTGACAATAGTACACATGCACCTTAAGGATAAGCATGTCCTTTCAGATAATATCATAATTCATATTGGCTATCATAGAGCATTTTTAGTGAATTCAACAGATTTTAATTGATTGCTCAATTTTTAGTCATCATGGAGAAAATATAACTTAATTGAAAGGAGAATGTGCATTCGCATCCAGATCGTTTTGGTAAAGATCGGTTAAACTTTTATCTCGGATTTGATTCCGCTTATTTTTTATTACAATAATGAATGTGCTCTGTTTTTAAACTCTTCCTTCTTTTTAAACTTTAAATGCTGCATAGATAGGCAGCTAATTTTACACCATATTGATTTCTCACTTTTACAATTAACTTCCAAATCCAATTTTTGGGTTTCTGGGGAGTACCTTGCATCATGTGTAAGCTATGCAAAGAGCTTGACAAAGCCATATCTGGTTTTTAAGACATTCAATTAAACTTCCGGTTATTTCAGCAAGTCTGGTTGAATATTAAATCTGTTTATATCTATACTTATAAATAAAGCTCAATGTGTGTCTGTGTGTGTGGCTTGGCGCTCTACAGGCCAGGTCATTTGACCTACAGCTACCAAATTTGGTACATGTATACCTTAGAGGTCGGGAATGTGCACCTGGGGTCCCTTTTTTTGAATTTTTAATTAGAATTTTAATTATTAATTAAAAACTTTCCCACACAAAAACACCTCTCCCTTTTCCCCACCGTCAAATGAGTAAGGCTTCATTTCCCCCCCCCCCCCCAACTGCAATGAGGCTAGGGTTAACATTTTTCGGCCGATTATTTCAAACGATTCTGTTTATTTTCTTAATGTTTTATGCATTTAAAATTAAACGTTAATTAATCCATTTTTCAAATTCATTCTGAAGTACTTTTGAATTAAAATAACACAGAATAAAGGAAATAAAAAATTTCTAATCTGCATAGCGTTACCCCAACTGGCGTAGAAAAATTCATGCATTTGCGTTACCATAACTGGCGTTGAAAATTCACGCATGCGCATTGTGTTCTGATTGTTGACATGACAACCATTATCAACGGATGATTAAAATTATTTTTAGGTTAGTTGCATGCTTTTGTAATTAAATTGTATTTATGTTAGTTACATATTTTTTGTATATGCTTATAGTTTTAAGTAAATCGTTTTTTAGAGTAGTTTTTTTTAACCTGTTTTCAATGATTTAAATTATTTTTAGGTTAGTTGCATGCTTTTGTAATAAAATTGCATTTATGTTAGTTATATATTTTTTTTGTATATGCTTATAGTTTTAAGTACAGCGTTTTTTAAGTAGTTTTTTTAAACCTGTTTTCGACCGATTATTTTAAACGATTCATTTTATTTTCTTAGTGTTTGATGCATTTAAAATTAAACATTGTTAATTAATCGATCTGTTCAGGATGAATCTGAGAAAATTTTGTTGACAAATTCTTGAGTAATAACATAAATTAAGAAAGATATTCTTTAGTGCCCATAAAGTTTAAACGCTCAGTGACTCTGTTATCAGTAATCATATTATAAAAAAATACTTTGTTTCGGTAAAAAATATTACATTAATTGCAGATTAATTCTTTCCACTTTAATTTAAAGCATAAATTCTACGGAAGCTAACCAAAAATTAGAGAGATATATATTACGTTATGACTGAAGGCGTTTTATAATATTATGAGTGAATTATATGACTATCAAAATTTGAAGTTTTAATATATTTTGATGAAGAATCTATTAAAGTTGGAATTGATTATATATTTAATTATTAAAATTTAAACGAATATTAAGATTGGCGAAACGGCTGGTCTCCAAAGGCAGCTAGTAGTTAATAAAAATACGTATTACAGACAGACTGAAAATCCACCTAGGTTATAAAACGTCTCCTTAAGATGCAAAACATCCTATAAAGAGCACATTATTTAACGTTGAAATGCGTGGAAAAATTTATCGTTGTTAAATATTTTGACATATTTAAATATTTTGACATATTTAAATATTAAGACAAATTTAACATTTAAACTTATAAGTTTTTTTATGTATATAAGTATCGATATATCTAAATTTGTAGCCAGATGCTTTCATACATGATATAGACAATGTTCATTATATTAATAGTATTTATTATGATTTTATTTATATGGTACTTAAAGATGTCTTACGATTTTATAAATTCTCCTATGTCTATAATATGTGTGTCTCTTGCTTTTAAACCGTTTTTATAAACATTTTGCCTATTTATCAGCAATAAATCTATTCATCATGTTATGGAATATTTTCATTTTACTAGTCAATATTTATTTTTATAATAAAAAGAAAAAGGGATTAAAAAATTCGTTTTAAAGAACTAATTTTTTTAAACTCAAAATTAACAGTAAAAAAAACATATACGAGGTAAAACACATTTTTCCTTCTGTAATGTTTATTGCCGTTTGATTTTTTTTCCTGAAAAATATTTTTTAAAAATCGACTTTTTACATGTATTAAGAATATTTTAAAATGCAAGTGAATAAAGCAGTGTAAAATAAAATGTTTTAAAAATTGTATCATCTTAAAATTATAATATATATAACTGAAAAAAAATCAGTTTTTATTTTTATTTTAATGCAAAATGAGGAAAATCTGCTTACTTATCAAAAAGTCTTAAATTTTTTAAAAACTAGAATTTTTTAAAAGCGGATTTAATATTTATTTATATTATCTTAAAAGTGTTTTTAAAAAAACTTTTTTAAAGCTTAATGAAATTACTACCGAAAACAAAATTTCAACAAGTAAAATAGATGCAAATTTAATCTTATTTGCTGAATAAATCATCCGGAAAATCTCAAGTTTAGCAGACGATCTAATTTAACCGGCGAAAATCACGTGGAAGAAGCATGTGACTAGATCAATCAGCCGTCCCGAAATATCTCAACCATGTTCAATCGATTTCCATTTCCTAAAACAATTGTAATCCTTTCACATTAGGCACACTCACGCGGGAGTAATGGTCCCAAATTCTGTCTTCTCCACTGGTCACAGCCAGTTTATCGAAATGCAAATATTCTAATGTGTTAATGGCATCTGCAAATAGCTTAACGAGACGCGAAGAGATGCTGGCAAAAGATGATAAATGAATCATTTCGCCCGTCTACCGACTTAATCATGGAGTTTCACTTCTTGACTCGAAGGAATGGGAACCTGCTTGCGAAACTCCGATTATAAGTGTACAAAGATTTTGATTAATGAGACCAGTAGGTTTTGGGACTTTTTTGAGAAGTTAAAGATTAATTGATTTATTTGCTGCGGGTTAATTGAGGAGAGTGTTGCGAATTCTAAATATTGGAATATAATTTTTGTTGGCTGGTTTGATATTTTCATTGAATCTTGAATACCGTTGCATTCAGTCCTTAATTTATGTATTAATTGGAGATTTATTTTTTATAGAGATATTTTTATTGTTATAATAGTTTGTATGTTAATAAATTAATTCATTAAATTAACCTTTATGTTCAATGTGTATGATAAATGTTTAATTTAACAAAGATATTACATAGAAAAAATAAATGTATGCACTATTACAAAGTCAGTACTTTAAAAAATGTTCTTTACGAGTTTTCTTTTCAATTTAAAATGGACTTAAAAATGCTTATTTAACCCCTTCTAGGACCGTGGGAAGTATGCTTCCCACCAAATTTATCAATCTTTGTATGAAATTATGTAGTTTGGCATAAGTTCTGACAAATTTTTTTAGTAAGTCAGAAACTTAGATGCTTCAGTTCTTTATCTCAGACAAAATGTTGCGTGTTGATTTGTTATTTAATTATTAATTAACCAAATTAATTAATCAAATTACATTTATCTAATAAGCTAAATGAATTTCTTTTCTTATTCTGATTGCAAGCCTAAAAATATTTTAACATATGACTAGAAAAAAATGGCCCTTTAAAGTGTTAAGATAGGAATTTTAACATAAATACGTTGAAAGTTCGATTTTTTGTGATATTACGATTTTTTATATACTACTCTAAATTCTTGAACAGGTTAATTTTATAAATCAGAATTGTATTTCTAAAACTATTTTTTTGGAAGAATTAGAATTTTTTCTAATCTATTTTTTGTTCTAAATCTATTTTTTATACTGAATTTTACATACAATTTTATATACGTTTTAATGCTATTTTACATATTGAGATGCTATTTTCTCAAATTCTAATCTTGGATAAAATTCCCTTTAGAAAAATATTATAAATTAAAATCTAATGCATATTCTATTTGTTTAAGTTTAATATAACAATTTCTAAATATTTTCTGCAGTTCCTGAACTAGAAAATAAGTAATCCGCTCATTTAGAAATGTTTTACAGTTGTTTCAGTTCTTCACAATGTGAAAAAAAAATTAGAATATTTTGTGATATTTTCAGTCGATTCTTAATACTTAAAGAATTGATTGAAATATAAATTATATTTTAATTTGGGAAATGGATAATTATTTCTTAGTCTATTTGCAAAATTTTAAGTGATTTTTTTCTAAACATCTAAATAAGGAAAGTTTGGATTTATACTTCTTTTTAGCCAAAAGAAAATACCTTTTTTACAGTTTTTAAAAGGGTTTGTCACTTTTCTGGTATATTTTGGTTTCATAGATATTTTTTAAATCGTTTTAATGACAATATTCAAAACTACAACTATTTTCGAACGTTCATCTCTAACATAGTCGCATATTTCAAAAATAATGCTCGTATATTTCTAGTTTTGTTATTCATTCACATCTGTCTAAATAGACAGATCGAGAAGCGTTTATTTTTGTGATGAATTGACATAGATGTACAATTCCTATAATAAACTAGGGGCCGCGGTGGCCTGGTGATTCCACCGAAGAACCGTCGTGTAAGGGGGTTTGTTGCACGCTAAATCCGTCCTGACCAAACGTCCTCCCGCTGGTGTGGTGTGGAGAGGGGGGGGGTGCCAGCTCAGGTGTCGTCCTCGTCATCTGACCGTGGTTCAAAATTACGAGGTCCGTCCCAAAATAGCCCTAGTGTTGCTTCAAACGGGACGTTAATATAACTAAACTAAACTAAACCTATAATAAACTACTATGCGAAATTTCCTTCTTGCATTTTTTAGATGTCGTGTTCACATACAATTGGTACAGAGGACTGACAGTCTTTTCGTTCATTAATTTCATCTAAAATTAAACAAAGAATCTACACTTTTGAGGCAAAAATGGTATTTTACATTTCAACTCTCCAACTTGTTTATTCGCTACATTTACAGGGCACAACACCAAAATTATCTTATTTCAAATTTAATGAGGCATTAAACAATGAATTTATTAAAATATGCCAGTAGAACATTTTTGTCATTGCCACACTTACTTTTTTTTATGTTTATTACTCGAGAATTCGAACGTCTTTCGTAATGCACCTTCATTAGAAACTAATTTATTCTATGCACATGAGAGAAATGAATAGAATTATAGAGGAAAATTGCTTGCTTACTGATTCTGAAAAGGGTGTATAAGTTTTAATTGTATAATGACTGATTTCCACCAATTGTAGACAAAGGAAAATCATATAGTTAAGAAGAATCGACATCGCTATAATTTCACGTTTGAATTTACTTGAAGTCTACTCAGATTCTCATTTATAATTAGAGATGTGATCATATGATGACGATAATGTAACATGAATGAAATCTCTATCTCTAAACTTCAACATCAAACCAAAGGGCCGTGGTGGCCTGGTGGTAAGGTCTCGGCTTCGGAACTGGAGGGTAGCAGGTTGGAGACCCGATACCACCGAAGAACCGTCGTGTAAAATGGTCTGTTGCACGTTAAATCCGTCCTGACCAAACGTCCTCCCGATGGTGTGGTGTGGAGAGGGAGGTGCCAGCTCAGGTGTCGTCCTCGTCATCGGACCGCGGTTCAAAATTACGAGGTCCGTCCCAAAATAACCCAAGTGTTGCTTCAAACGGGATGTTAATATAACTAAAACTAAACCAAACTAAACTCAACATAAAACCAATGGAGAAACATTTCACTCTCGATTCTAATGTTTAATAGTTTCATTTACATACAGAACTATCTATTCAGGAATATGTTTCAATCTCTCAATTTCAAAACAACTGTCCTTAAACCTTCCCTTTCAAAACCTGTCTTTTATTAGAAAACTTTAAGATATTTAATTATTACATAGAGTAAATTATTCAAGAAAGTCTTCGTTCTAATCAGAATCGTGGTCAGATAACAACGCAAATGAAATAAGAGTGGAATGCATCTCTCAACTTAGATATCAAACCAATGGAGAAACATTTGAATCTATACCACAATGTTTAGTGGGTTCATTTACATAGGGAACTATTCAGGAATCGGACCCAATCTAACAATTCTAAAACCATTGTCCTTAAATCATACATGATATTTATTGAAACGCTTTAAGGTATTTAATTATCATACACAGATATTTAGCAAATGAAATCTATTCGAAAAGGAATATATCTGTTTTTTTTCTTGCGATTTCTTTTTCACTTTTGAAGTAATTTAAATAACTAAACTAATGCACTTACATTTGAATCGTGGTTGTTTATGAAGAAAATTCTATTCGGAAATAAATGTCTTTTTTTAAAAAAAAAATTTCTTTTTGACTATGAAGTAATTAAAATAAATAGGAATTTTAGTTCATGAGGACGATAATGAAACATGAATGAAATGTCTATTTCTAAACTTCGATATCAAACCAATAGGGAAACATTTGATTCTCGATCATAATGTTTACCAGGTTCATTTACATAGTAATTATTCAGGAATCTGCTCCAATCTCTCAGATCCGATACAACTGTCCTTGAACCAATTGGTACTTAATCATCTCATACAGATATTTAGCAAGTGAAATCTATTCGGAAATGAATATATCTGTTTATTGGAATTTCTTTTTAACTTTGAAATAAATATGAATTGCAATCGATATTGTTGGATTATGCAAATAAGAAATTTTCAGGAGTCGAGGGATAAACCTGCATTTCTGACGAATTCGATTTAAAAGTATTTCAAAGAGCGAAGTTCAACTTTATTATAAATATTTAGTTGAAATAATATGTGAAATTGTATTGAGAAACTTGTATTTATATTTAACTTTGAATTTGTGTTGAGAAATATTTTTCAAATGATAAGCGTAATCTTTTTATTATTTTTCATAAAAATATTTCATTTGATATAAATATTTACAAGGAAAATATTTTATTTCTTTTATATAATTAAATCAATGGGTTTATTTTGTTGGCCTTTTGAAAAACCGGTTTATACGCTTGCACTTAAAAATTGCTACCACTTCTTTTAATTGGGCACACGTGTTTTATACACAAGTAGTGTCGTTCCTTTAATTTATGCTTAATTCATTCAATTACCCACCAAGAAAAGCCAAAACAATTTAGGAAATTATTTTAATATTTTAAATTAAGAAATTATATAATGACATTTTAATTAGAAAATAAAAATATAATTTCAGTCAGTAAAAGAGCTATTTAATAAGGGATTTATTATATAATAGTTTGACCTATTCTTAGAGACAAACAAATTTTGGGACTTAGAAATTTCAAAAAACACGATCGATATTAATGTCATAAAAAGAATCATCAGTAGGTAACTGAAACCAGGTTTAACTTTATTAATACTGAAATGCCTCTAATGTGTACGGTCTTAACTGAGACGCCTGGATATCCTTGCGAAATTTCTCTCATTTTCATGCAATGTGATTGATTGATTACCCGAGGCCAGTGCTTTGACCGTTACGCTCACCCAAATGGGTTTCGGGGTAAGAACGTTTTCCGTTTTTTTAAAGGAATGTTTTTTTTCTCAAAAGATGTTAAAACATAAATTTCTTTAACGACCATCAGTTGAGTCAAGTTTTTATTTGTATAACAACCTCTTAAGAATAAAAGCTGTTATTGCTATTTCTTTCTTTTTTTAGGGGGAAGCGATTAATAAATTCTTGAAAGATAATTTCAAGTGTTCCAGATTTCTCAGGCATATGAATGCAAATGATTTTGGAAATGAGACCCTTAGTCAAACTAACATCTCAGAACATAATTGGGGAGAAGATCAAATGTTAGGAGCCAAATAAACATAATCTAAATTTATGTTAATTTCTACTTTCATATTTTTGAGAAATGTAGGTTTGTTTCAAAAATGCAATGCAAAAGGCATTTTTTGGCATTTTCTCCCTGCTATCAACTTTCCTACTTTGGACGATAACGTGGTAGCAGCGATTCTCTAAAAAACCCGATGCAGGTCAATGTTAGATATTCAAGATCTCCCTGGACATTTGTGTACTGTTACGAGGAAATATAATTGCTCCAGCAAGTAAAGTTTTCAAATATGGGAATAATCTGAAATTTCAACTTCAGCAAAATATAATGATATGAATTTCAAATTTTGTGCCATTCTTTTTAGATTGCTAGGACGTAATGTTTTTTTATTCCAACCGTCGAGTATGATATCCTTAATGTACAACAAATGTTGATTATTATGAGTTCGAATCAAGCAAAGTACAATGATTGCCTCTAGCTCAAGATTTATTACTTCATTTAGTAATCTAAGTTGCTAAAAACAGAAGTTTATTGTCACTACTTTTTTCTATATAATGCGCCACGGTGAGTAGATTATAAGCTCTCAAATGACAGGTTAAAAGTTTTAAATTTAATACCAAAGGAAAAGTTCTATGCAGATGGGTTGCATAGATTTCAAATGATCTTCCACTGATATGACGGGATAAATTTTAGGGAAGATTCCATTTTATGTATCATTCATTTGATCCGTCCTAAGAAAATCCTTAATGTATTTTCCATAGGGACTTAAATAAAAAAAATGTTAATGAATTCTAACCATATATTTATAATTGCCTAGTAATTAATAAAATAAAATTTGGGTAATATTTCAGCATTTTAATACTGTATGCAAATTCCTAATATCTTCTGATAGGGAGAATATTTGTTTTGTTCTTATTACTTTATAGCGGAAAATTAAAATTACCTTCCAATTATGGAAATGAAAGAAAAAAAGCATCAACGCAATTCCTCTACTTTGTTAGAATTTTTTCCATTAGATCCAATTAAAAAGCTTACAGAATAATAATAATAAAAAAAATGTATGTCACAATACTTTTCCAGCCATTTTTCCTTTTAATATATATTTTCCTCTGAATAATGAGTACTATTCGGAATCAATTTTATACCTTCTCTCAATTGGCTATAATTCAAAAATTATTTTATAGAACTCGATTTATTTTATAGTTATTCTAATGACTTAATATTTCTTATATTTAAGCATAAAGTACTCAACAGATCTTAATGTCTTTTGCTGAGACGCTTATCAAAGATCCTTTTTTGTAAGTTTTAAATGTATCTTGATTTGATGTAATCTGATTTAAACAAAAATAGCCCATTAATACTTTTTATAACATTTTTAATATAAAATTTATATGTCTTCGTTCGAATTACCCTTTAATATTTTCCACTTTTATTTTGGCTTTCATTATTCCTTTGTACTTTATAATTTGATTTAATAAGAACAAAATTCATATTTTTCCATCTTTCGAGTTAACTCCCTTAAGATGAGTTACGATGATGAGAAAATGCTTTGCAAGAAAGCTGGTTTCCGTTGAATTTCAATTTTTAATTTGATGAAAGGAAAAATCACTTACGCATGTATTATATATTCTTAATGGTTCCTTTTTTGCATAGTTTTTAGTTTTCATATTATTACTTACTATTGTCCAGCTATTGAGTTATTTCATATACTTAGTTCAGTCGAAGGTTTCTCATTAATGCTTATCAAACTTCAACAGCAAATAACTTCAGATATGTAGATAAGAAGCTTCCAATTAAGTAATTGGTGCTTGCTTTTATATTGATAGGAATAGCAAATTCTGTAGTGAAATGTTACCTCCTCTCCAATTCCGAGATAAGCCTCACACGAAAGGCTATACCGTGTCTTGATAGCCATTAGAATTCAACCTTATTTCTTTCCTATGTCACGACAACGACGATTTAGTTTATCCTGAATGCTTAGATAAGGCGGGGCGAGCTCTGACGTGATTATGGTAATTAAATCTCCATTTTTGTATACCCGATATAAGATATATCTGGCTCAATGGTTGTCTTTCCTTTTTCTAGTGACTATAGCAATTTTATACGCTGAATTATCTCCAGTCAAATGGCGAGACTTGCATTCTAGAGGTTGGATTGTACTGTATCCAGTGATACAATTTCCTCTTTTCTGCTTCTACGGCACCCTCGATACTGCCGCATTCGGCAAGGAACATAAAAGTTTGCTTACCAAAGTAATTGATTTATTCGTAATTTCATTCCGTTTTTAAAGCATTTTACATTAGCAGCTTTTGAAAATGTATGTTCATTGACATATGTCATTGAGTTTCATTTCAAATGAATAAATTATGTATAGCCTAGTAACATTGATTCACTCGCCAGAGAAATTTTAAATTTATGAATATTTGTTTTAAATTATGAATTTAATTGTACAAACAATTAAGACATATGATTATAAAATAATTTTGTATTTATTCTGTTCATTGTGTTTGTATTATATTTTGTTCAAGACGCATGATACATTTATTTGGACTATATAACATCTAACTAATGGTTGAAATATTTCAATGAGACAATGAAAAATAATGTTATAGATTATAAATATAAATTTAAATTTTTTTCTAAAATTAGACGTAATTAAGATGGCAGTTAAATGGATGTCACTGAAATGGAAATTAATTTCACATTTAAGTGATGTTAAAATGATTTTTGCGTAATAAAATTTCAGAACGTTATAAACCATATCAAAATGTTACCAAGAAAAAACCCATCAAAATGTTGCTTAATGTTTTAATTAAAATTACATATTTAATAAATAAAAAAAATTAAGAAATATTAAGCTAAAAACAAGAAAAAGTAAATCTGAAGTGTACATTTTCAGAATCCAAGTATGCCTTTGCCAAGAGTGAAATTCTAAGTAGAACAGTTTTTTTCCTGTATACAGTTCCTAGAAACACAGAAGCAAACATATATTCGTTTTTACTATTATTTGATATAAATAAATAAAGCAATATAAGGTTAATCTAGAGCCAGAAATGATATATATTGATTTTATAGACAACTGTGGATGATTTATCGTGGTTAAATTGAAAATGTCTGAAATTAAAAAAAAAAAAAGGTAAGATCCCAGCAATGTTATTCCAATATGAAGATAATATTTAAGAATTCGTAACACTACAGAGCTCTTTTGCTTATGAAATATTAATATATGAACAATATATAAAGGAGGAGTTTGTTACGAAATTTCAGATTATTTGGAAGATTCATGAGATGAATGCCATTCATTTCAAAATAATGTCGGTATATGATATATGGAGGAATATTGATGCAATCATGTATCAGTTTTGATAAATAATTTTCCTGTCTGCTAACGGAAATGAGAATATTTATATTGTATTGGATGAATCCTGTCAAATAATTTTCAGTTTGTTTTATTTATGATTCGACCTTGTTATACATGGACCTGACAAAAGAAAATCTTTGTATATCAAAACCTTTTGAAGACATTCAACAACTGGACATCTTTTTAACCATTTTTGAAAGACAACAAAATTAACTAATTTCTCAGGAAAATGAACAATATATAATTTTCATAATTATTTAAAGATACCGTTAATTCGATTTTATAATAAAATAAAACCTTTTTAATAATCCTATTTTATTGAAGTAGTGAGGGGTAGAAAATAATTTTTTGGTTATTATAAAGGAGATAAATTTATAATATTCATTTATATTAATTTCGATTGTTAAATAGTGAAAATAAAAAGTGCTTACAGAAATACTCTAAATGTATTGGAATTTTATTCATATTTACATATCGTTTAAAATTGTTGAGTAAATTTTTTCTTCTTATAAAATCTGCTGCTCAATTTTTTTTTCTTAGTACATCAAGTTTCATTCTGAATTTTTCGTTTTCACTAAAAACATCATTTTATTGCTCAGCGCACGAATAAAATATTGTATCGTTTAAAAAGAATTTTACTTGTTAGTTTTTAAATATATTTCATAGTTTATTAGCATAATATTATATACTCTTTTTTAAAAAAAATAATTCTTCCATTCGCTATCAGATAACACAAACGAAAGAAAATCCAAATATATTTATAATTAAAAGATTAACTGTGAAATAAGTGCCAAAATATTTAGCTAATATATTGCAATATGTACTGTGCAAAGATGGAATTTCGGAATTGAATTTTTTTATTTCTTGCTTTGCTTTCTACAGTTCTGATTTTTTTGCATATCTGTGTGTTCTTTATGACAATGAACTAACTCAATATTTTTGGAGGTTAATTAGCAGTTCATCGTTTAATTTAGTTAATTTTTCCCTTGTTAATTTCAGAAATATGCAGAATTATACAATTTATATTGAAAAGTGGAAAAATGATGAATAAACTTATTTTTTTTTGTATGGGAATATATAATTGCTTTTTGAAGTTGTTTTTGTTTATTTAGATGAAAGGTGCTTAAACAGATACTAATAAAAGTCTACAAAACTAATACGTTTATAAATTAATAATAATACAAAATAAACCAATAAACTACAAAATTATGACGTTATAATACTACATACGTCTAGTATACAATTCATCAAACATTTTGAATTTAGAGAAAATCGACAATTAAGTTTTAAGATGTGCTACAAACCTAAATTGTGAAAAAACAAATAAAATTCCAGATTAAAAATGTCCCAAAATGTCTACAAAGTGATATGTGAGTATATATATTATACAGTTTCTTCTAATTATGTTCATAATCCCCATGCCATGCAAACTCGATTTCTATTTTATGTTATAAATTCATTTTGATTAATTTAATATGGATTTATAAATTCTTTTCTCAGCTTTAAATTAAGATAACTCAAATAACATTATTGCAGAGATGAAAGAATCTTGTTCTCCCGCTCAAAGAAAGGGAGGGTCAAGAACTATGCATTTCATACAAAAAAAAAAAGACAGAAATGTTTTAATATTATTTATAAATGATGTTATAAGAAAGAGTATGATTTTAAATTTATTTGATGGATTTCCAAAAAACGAACTAAATTCCTACAACATTCCCTGATAAATAGATGATTGATGGGAAAAAAAAACTAATTTGCGACGCGTTATGTGCATTAACCGATCAATCGTTTTATTTTTTTTATACATGAAATTCATAGAATTCCATAATAGAATGCCACAATCCCCCAAAATTAAAATTCAAAACATTTTACAAATTTTCAGATAACTTGATTTGTTTTATATTTGGGAATGCAGAATTTTAAAAGCAATATACTATTCATTATTGTATGTATTTTCCAAAGTACCGAAATTGTATAATTATGCCCTATCGATGGCAGTATACTATTTTAGTAAACTAAATTGCTGGTTAAACGATAATTTTGTTCATATTGGAGATACTGATAATGAATTTGAAGGAAAATCGATTTTGTGATTCATAAAATGTAGGAATCGTATAATTGATCGTATAGTTTATACGATTATAATCTAGTCTTATATTACATTAGAAATCAGAAAATATTGAAAGGCACCAAGGAATAGATTTAAATTCGTATTGATGTTTTGAAATGAAGAAAGTTTATTTATTATAATATAGTTTATTATAGTATAGTAATTTAATTGTTATAGTAAACCTGAGGTTCTCAATAACGAAATAGAATCCCAGGCGTTAAAAGGAATGCAATAATTAGTTTGAACTTCAATGAACATCGTTACAAAGTAAATTTGGAACACCCACGCTAAAATTAAAAAAAAAATTACATCTACTACAAATTTCTAAATGCTTAGGAACAATACCTGTACTTTATCACTACTTATATTTGTGAAAATCAAATCTGTCCATCCATGTGCCTACGATTATAATTCAAAAACGTAACTGACTAGGTGGATGGAATTTGGTGTGTGATTTAATCTGCAGAATTTTCCGACGTATCACAATTTGTGTTAAATTGATTCATTTTCTGTTGGTCTATTTAATTATATAAGAGCTCGATAATTGTAAATACAGTTGGTTATATAAATAAGGTTTTACACGTGACTTGTAAACAAAATTTGCATCGATTTTTTAGATCCAATCAATAAAATGGAACAGATCCAGAAACAATTGTCTTCTTTACCATATTAAATTAAATTCCAAATAAATCGAAATGATAAATACAGTATAGTGCCAAGGGATGTTTAGTCAAAATTTTAATGAAAAAAATTGATTTTCAAATTTCTAGTTCTACACTTTTTTTAAATTATTACTTCATGCAAAATGATATTTAAATATAAAATGTTGCATTATAGCATAATTTGATAGTAATAATTAAATTTCGAAATAAAAAATATAAAAAAAATCAACTTTATTTCAAATAATTTATATCTTTATTATTTAATAAAATTATTATTTATTTAAAATTATTACTTCATTGCAGGCTTTTCGTGCATGTTGCACATTTATTATTTTAAAGTGTTATATGCTTTTGGAAAAGATTTTAATCAAATAAAATAATTTTTCTTTTGATGTACAGATTATTAGTGACAATTATATACAACATAACGAATTAAATTAAGTTCATTGTGTATTTTCACTTATGTTTTGACATACAAAATAATTTTAGATTTTCAATGAAGGCTTTTGCGTCTTTAAAGGGAGGTGAAATAAATTCTCCAAATTCTCCTTAACCATAGTTTAAATTTTCTTCGCGTAATTTATCTTCTATTAATTCACCATCTGGGAGTAATTCTGCATTTTTGATATCGTTATCACAATTTGCATGCTCCTCGAAAGTGATCCCAGAAGATTCCAGTTTTCTTCAATATTGAAAATAGGTAGAGCCTAAAGCTTTGAATCCTTCGCGTCGTATAAACGATATAGTTCACTATTACAAAGATTACAAATGAAATACGAATGTGACGATACCGTGAAAAAATGCGAAACATATAAATGACGTCTAAATGAGAAATATATAAACAATGGCTTCCTCTAGATTGAAAAAAGTCTATAGAAGACGAGTTTCAATGGTTTAATTAAGTTCCCATTGGAAGAATAAATAGTTGAATCATTTGCATAGTATAAACGAAGTAGTTCATTCTTACAAAGATTACAAATGAAATGCGAATGTGATGAGACATAAATATAAATAACGTATAAATGAGAAACACGTAAACAATGGTTTTCTCTAGATTGAAAAAGTCTATAGAAGAATCTTGCTGGTTTAATTAAGTTGCCATTTGAAGAATAAATAGTTTGCCTTATATTCTACATGCAGAGAATAAGAGTTTTTTCGTCTGTCTAAATCTTTATAACTAAGAGCATAAAGAATTCAGCTCTATCTAATCACAAAATTCCTTACAGTTACGCATAAAAGTACTACGTGGACTACTTTAAAAATGCATTATTGATCCACTTTGTCCTACGCCAAACATTTCGCGGAAGAAGCGAAACGACAAGGACAATAAATAAATCAAGAGAAATATGCTTTTAATAGCGCTTCCCAGAAAAACTTCTTCTGTCATCATTAAAATACCTAAATGTTGTTGACTTTAGGGAGACTATTTTCCTAATTCAGCAACCCTAAAAGTGATGATGACATGCTTTCAGATCTTGCAATTGTCACTTGCAATTGGTTACTTTAGCTAATGGATGCAGAATTGGATGCGGATTATTTCACGCGTAATGACTGACATTATGTAAGTTTCGGAGGAGTTGATGCAGAGGACTTTGCTTTAAAGGCAAGCAGCTTACAGCAGGGTGAATCGCATTAAATTTGTTGTGCGCTATGGAGGTATTAAAGTGTTCGATTAGGCAGCTTAAATCTGAAAGGATAGGTAAATTTGATGAGCTGTTGCTCTTATCTTCCATGCCTAAGTAGAATGTCCTTGATTACCTAGAATTTTGTTCTATAAAGTATCTCAATTAAAATTATGATCCTTAATCTCACAAAATGCTTCATATTGTTTCTAAAATATGCAATAACAATTTTTTATTTTATTTTAATTTATTTGAAGGAAATTTGTAGAAATTTTTGCGAGTTTCGTAAATACGATTACAAAATTTATATGCTAGTTGAGAATTTTTTTGGGGTTTATCTTGAAATTGATTTATTTTTCGATTTAATTGAAATTCATTATCAAGACGAATATAAAATTGTTTTATGGCAAAGGAAAGATTGTTTAGCTCATTGATTCGACAGTTTTTAGCATTACATGGCAGTGTATTTTATCTAAAAGTTATTTAACCACCAAATTTTTTTAAAAATCATTTTCAACGGGCTTTATGAACATAACTGAAACTTCACTTTCTTTCAAATATACCTAGGAAGGTACTTACTACATGCGATTTGAGTTTGGAAGCACTGCATTTCTTTATAGGATAAATTTTAATTAATCTAAAATTTAATTAAATTTTATTTAATTAAAATTCCTTCCCACCAACCCAGTGTTATAAAGTGGATGTTATAAAAATACTTGCAATGAGAGATAAAAATGGCAATAAAATTCATTAATGCCATTTTTATTCTATTTAAAAATATCTTTCAAGCCTTCATCTTCAATCGAAGATCATGATATTTATATTTAAAAATGCATTTTTTTTTTTGTTTTTAGAAAATAATTTTTAAAAATCAGGGTAATTGTTAAAAAAATTACCAAGTTTTGAAAAGCAATAATTTTAAGAATATCAATGACATCTTTTTTGCTAACAGGGAGGGGGGGGGTGTTCAAAGTGTGGAATTTTTATTTCCATCCTATTTTGCTTTTCCAGACCAAATGCAGTGCAAACGAGCTTTTTTGTGTGTCATTTTCGTGGATTCGCAACGGTGATGCAATCAACTCAGAACCTTTTAAGTATATCTTCAAAACTCCAGCTATTCTTACAGTTTGCGACTTTTTCGTTTCCTGTTACAATTAAAAGTACTTAGATGAATCTTCAAACTGGTGAGCTTCAGAATCATTTTACCAACATTTAGCGGGGCATGCACACCGAAAGATATTATGGTTCTAATGGGCTTGAAGAAATGTGTTACCGTGGAGTTCTGTGTAGCATTTATTAAGGGGAATTGAGTTTTTGCTATTCCGAAAGGCCTAGAACAGATAACATATTCAAGTGATAGTTTATTTTCAGGAATTTTGAGCTCAAATTTGGTTATTTACATTTAACCTTTATTTTTAATCTTTTTTATTTTCAGAAATTAGAAGAACAACTATATTTTAATCAGGATACTATCTTCCTATTAAATATTGTAAAAATCGGTTTTTAGAGAAATAGATGTTGGATCTATGAACCTTATACATATGGCTCGTATTACTTGTTTAATAGATTTGTAATAAGGAACTTTTTCAAAGTCTTCATTAGAATTTTATTTAATTAAAATTTAATAGAAATATTGTTTTTCTCAATGATTTCGGGTTATATTAATTTTTATTCATTTTCAAAATAAAAAATTCTCTATGATACCAATTTTATCTTTATACAATTTTTAATATTTAATGTATTGCTTCAAACTCATTTTAAAAATATTTTTTGCTATGCTCCTGATTTACATAAACATTTGAAACAAAATATTAAAATTTGTTTTTCAATGCGAATATTTTAATAAATCTCATGCAACAAAACAAAAATATTAGATTTTTGCATTTCTTAATAACCAAAGTTTTAACATATTTCGCCAAATACTGCCTTGCTTTTTTAACATAATACTTAGGCTTCTTGTATTTGCTTAGTGAATATCGTTGTCACATAAAACAGGCAAAACCGGTTATATACTTCAAACCAGAAATTCAGATCTCAATTTTTCTTTGTGGTGGTTTTTCCATGACTTGCGTATGTAATATAAAAACATGTTGAACATTCTTTTACGTATTGATTTTAAATGTCAATAAAGGACTTAATTTTAGCTTATTTCGAAAATACAATAATTAGATTCACGAATAACTCTCTCAAATCGCAATTAAAAGTTGAAGTAGCATATAATTCGTGTTCCTAAAATTGCTCCTCTTGCTAA
>JAPMOR010030082.1:1781-40550 GCA_026543865.1 Argiope aurantia | reverse complement strand
CGGCGAAAATATGCTCCAATTATACGATGTTATCAGATTAAAATAATTCTAAAACGCCTTTGCATGGGTATTCGTTGGATTACAATTTCTTTATAAATGCTAATAGCCAAACGTTGAATATTTTAAATTTTCTTCATTCATAATTATTTGTATGCATTCGCAATTATTTTTATATTCGTTGTTATATAAAAATATTCGTTGTATTATATTCGTAATATAAATCGTTGTTTTATATTCGCAATATTTTTTACATTCGTTATTTTTAATTCTTTTTTTATATTCATTGGTTTTTATTATTTTCATGACCAATTTCATTTTTCAGTTCTCTCAGCCCTATTTTAAAATAAAAAGTCCTTAGAAAACTGACTAACTAGAAAACATTTACAAAATCTGGGGAGTAAAAATTTTTTTATCACGTTTTAATTTTTTAAACAACGATTTTTCATGCGATTAACTTAGTAAATATTATTATTTTGAGCTACGTATTAATATAGCTACTTACTTTTTATTTTTTGTCTTACTCGTTCATTGTTTTGGAAATAATATTATTCATATTATTTTAGATGTGATATAATATTTGCAACACTATTAAAAATGAAATTAGATTTCATTTAAACACTATTTGATTCTCTTTGTAAAATAAACTAAATAGCAAATTTCAAAAGTTTATACCAGTTAATTTTCTCTACATTTACAGAACTGGAAAATAATCAGAATTAAGTTTTTAGTTTTAAATAACTATTCATATTTGAATTCAATTAAAAGCGGGCTGTTTGACTAGACACAAAAAAAATTTTGACTGCAGTATTAGTGTACTGATGCTTATATCTATCGGGAATCAAAGACTACCATCTTATAAAACTTGCAGTTACTAAACTTAGATTTGCACTTTCGATCCCTTAAAGGGACTGCGAGTGCGTAAATTTACTGTTTCTACTAAAATTGATTTACTTCTGTAAACATTATTAAAGTTTATTCAATAAAATGGATGGAGAAGTTAATCTAATAATTGAAGTGCTTAAATTTCATTTTGCACTTTTGGGTAAAATGAAGAATACTGGAATGTAAAAAAAAAGTCAGAATATATGGTTGAATTAATAATGGAATTTCGCATAGTCAAGAACACAAATATCTTACTAAGACGTTTGATATTTATTTGTGAGATTGTAGATATTTTTAGCAAATTTATATTGAGATTGTAGCTCTGTTTTGTTGTTAAATTTACAATAAAAAGAATTGATAGAATGTGTGTTACTTCCTTATTATTTGTGTTTGACTATCATTAAAAAGGAATTTTGACCAAATGATAGAATTGTGTGAAAATTGTAATATTTTTAATTTTACGAATCACTACTCGCCTTTGGCGACTAGCTGGTTATTCGGGAATATTGGAAATGCTCAATTTTAATTAAATCTCTTATGTACAGCTTGTTTTATTTTCTGAACAAATAACATTTATTTTTTGAGTCTCAAATCGTGATGCATATAAAATGGAACTTTTTATAGCCTTACATTTGTTCTATATATTCTTATGGAACTTCAATTCCACTAAGTCCGTAAAGTTACCGGGTTCACTTGTAGTGATTGTATTATGTGAAAACAATAATCAGGTTTCAAGAACGAATGAATAATTTTATTAAACACGGAATTACGAATACGCAGGCAACAAATTCACAGCTGAGACGGACACAAGCAACACACAACAGCACTTCTCGCAAACAACAGTACGCAAACAGCTCAAGGGGAGAGCTCGTTCAACTATTAACCAGAATTGAACTCTAAACAGTGAATCCAGCTCATTCACACGGCCTTTTATAGTTCCCGAGACACGACATAGAATGTTCTGTCAAGAATATCTCGGTAACTATTAGCTGTATTGCCAAAATTCTGGAAAACTCCAGTATTATCCATTTGGTCGCCAAGTTTGTCGCCAAGCCCTGGGATCACTGACTCGGCATCCGATCAGCATTCAGTAGAGCTGATCGTAAAACAGTCTTTCCAGTGACTGAACTAAATATGCTGGAAAGCAACATTACAGATTTGTAACAATATTAAAAAAATGAAAGTTTCTTATAAATTTAAGTCTTATAACATCATGGTGCCATGAAGAATATAACGGTCTGACTAATGTTTTCGAATTTATCTCTGTATTTAATGGTATTCTTTCATTTTCTTATTCTGTACATATAAACAATGCAAAAAATAAGCAGAATCTTTAGCTCTCAAACTTGGGTGAAAATCATTTTATTAAATATTTGATGATAAAATGAAAAGTGTTTGGGATTCATTTGTCATAATGGAAGCTATTGTTAAAAATTATGCAAAAATATTTTAAAAATGGTTAAAATTAGAGAATTTCGAACCTATTAAATTAATATTGTTTTAAATTTTAATAAAATGAAAGTTTGTAATTTTAATACCTTATAAAAATGTCTTATAACAGTATTTTTCGGAAGCTATTGCGTTGAATTGAAAAAAAACTCACTTTATTTGTATTTAATTAAAATTGAAGAAAATGAATAAATTTTCACCCTTCATAAAATATAATTTCTGAATTTGATAGTTCTAGGTGAAAAGGTTTGTTAAATAGAGTACCAAACATATACATTCACCGATGTACATACACGTGCACACATATACTCGAAACCATGCTTACAGATGCACTTACACTTATAAAAATGCACGATACATATATACTTGCACACAGAGAGATACAAACGCTGTGTTAGTAGATATTTGCATGAAATAAATTTAGTAGGTACTGAATTAGGTCTTCATTTCCAATCATCTGACTGATGCCCATGATTTATGCAAAACAAAGAAAATTGTTTCACTATTATGTATTGTTTATGGAAAAAATTTACAATAAGCACTTTTTAAAAACATTTTGATAGTTTGTA
The DNA here is from genome assembly GCA_026543865.1 of Argiope aurantia. Taxonomy (NCBI): domain Eukaryota; kingdom Metazoa; phylum Arthropoda; class Arachnida; order Araneae; family Araneidae; genus Argiope; species Argiope aurantia. Next base: position 37,650 of record JAPMOR010030082.1, on the reverse strand, counting down.
ATGATATAAAGAATGACTCATAAATAAAGGAAATAATGTTAGAATCCCCTTAGCCAAATTTTTGAAATCGAAAATTGAATCTGCATTTGAATATGAAATAATTTGTTTATAAGATAAAAGTTTGCGCCCATTTTAACAATTTCAAAACATTCAATTCAATTCAATTTTAAATGTAATTTAAAAATGCAGTATTCTAGAAAATAAAAAAAATTCAAAATAAAAAAAAATTGAGTAAATAAAATTTGGAAAAAAATAAGAAAAGTAAATATATGAAAAGTATATTAATAGATTAATTGTTTTCTTTTTATTAATATGCGAGAGTTAGGTATTATTAATGTGATATTTATTTGTAAGGTATAAATAACCGTATCTAAGAAGAGCCAGTATTATCACGAAATAGAAAAGAATTCCTTATTCCGTCCCAGAATATCATTGCAACTTTTCCTTTGTGTTCGGTTCTGCTCAAATCTTCTGGTTTCTCCGTCGTACATAACATTTCAATACATTTTGTCACTGTATATGATAAACATATCCAGAATTCCTTTCTTGGAATGTGTTTGCATTAGGATTTCTTATTTGTGTATTGCATAGATGGTTTCTAAATATACCGAATTACAATATTATTCAAATAAAGAAAATAGATAAAATCAAAAAGACCTTTATTTGAAATATTATTTATATAATATTATTGTAGTATAATAATTATATAATAATGAGAATATACTTGTACGTATTACAAGAAAATTATTTTTACCTATAACTAGAAAATTTTTCACAGATATGCCTTGGATCATGATAATATGCAATTCGGAGTGATTTTGCTAACAAGTAAAAATTTTTATCAATTAAAAATTAAGTGAAATTAAAAGTTAAAATTTTTCAACCATAACTTCTTAACTTCTAGCTTGCAGAATAAATCTAATTTTTACGCTATTTTTAAAACTTTACAAATTTTTTCCTTTTAATGATGAAAATTTTGTTATCCTATATTTTTTAATTAAACTATGGCATTTATTAAATATTCTTTTCTGTAATTATAATTAAATATTTATATATGGCAATAAAATTCATATTTCAAATGTTTCATCCAGTATTGTATGATTTTCTTGCATTTCCAATGATGAGGTATAAAAAAAAATGATTTATTTTTCCTAATTGGTTTAGGATAGAAGTATGCTTTTGTTTGAAATATGATTAAATTCAGATTTTAATATTACAGTTAGACTTTAACTTCAAAAGTAAGAAATAGGAAAAAAAATTACGATAATCTTTTTTTAAACATTTCAGCTTTTACCTGCTTAACCTGCATTAAAATTAGACTAGGAAAATAAATTATTGCTGCTTTAACTCGGATATTACCTTCTTATTTGAATATATTACACTTTTTACTAAATTAAGGGAACGGATATTTGTTGAATTGGGAATTTTTCTTTTGAATAATCCTCTGAAGTATACGTATTCCAAAATATATTCTGTTGTATAAGGAAAATTTTAATGCTGATTGGGGTTTTGCTTTTTTTAATAATTTTTATGGACGTGGTTTGATTCATCAAGAAAGTTATATGTGTAATTAATATTTAAGCATTTTTTTGATGATAGAAAATTAGAAAAGTGAATATCACATGAATAAACAATATAAAGTCTGTAAAACAGTTCGATTTGCTTGGTTCTTAAAATTAAGAATTTAAAGAATTAAGAATTTTTAAAAACAAATTTAACGATATTTTGAGCACACAGTAATAGAATTGATGTTCAGAAAATGATTGTAGGTCTAAAATATATTTTGAATCTGTTGTAATTTGATAAGACATAAAAATTTTGAATTATTAAACAAATATTTAATTATATTTAAAAAAAATTAAAGAAATAAGAAGTTTTAAAGAAATTTAAAGATTTTTTTAAATTTGTTGACAGAAATTGAGAAAAATGTGTAAGTGAAAAAAAAATCTTTAAACGTACAATCATAGCTCGTGTTTAATGTGCACCTCCCATAGCGTATTATTTGCATAAAGGACATAGCAGAACGACTGATGATCAGATGAAAAATTGACTAGTTTCTTGGGTTTCAATCTATACTAAGAATTTATTCAAAGAGAATTCTTACTTCTGCGTGGAAGAATGTTTGGAAGGATAGCGTTGTCAAACGCGACACCAAAGAGGAGTTTGAGCAAGTGTTTACGGAGCCTTAATCGACGAGGTTGCGTGACTGGTGAAGAATAAGGCACTAGACATGGATAGAACTATATCGAGAAGTGGATATTAGAAGATAGCCAGAACTACCGAAGTACTTATGGAGTTGTATTCTATGTCACAGTATAAACCTGCCGAGGGAATTTCATCAGGAAAAGAGGAGATAATGAATTCAGCAGAGCCTCAACCTTCCAAAAAATTTGGAAGATACTTGAAGGCATGGAAGTTATTGTATCATTCGGTGAAAAATATAATCAAGCAGTAGCTACGCAAGCTATAAAATTATCAGGATAATGTCGTGTTTTATCAAACTGTTAACCCATTGGTAAGAAACAATTTTAGAGTAAAGATTTGTGATATTAAAATCTGATATTATAATTATATATTTATATCATTATCAAGTTATATCAGATTTATCTGAATATATTTTTAAATATAAGATAAATATGAAAGAAGTATATGCGTATTTCGTAAATAATTAATTTCTAAAAAGATGTTTTTGAATGCTACAGAACATAAAATGAAGACAAAAAAATTAATAATTCAGGATGTATATTTCAAATCTTAATACGAGATATATGAAAATACAAATGAGCAAATACTTCTAAGGCTGTATGTATTACAAAGAAATATCATGGCAATATTTTTCAGAAATTTAGTGTATAAAAAATAAAAACACATTTCTAATCATAAATAAATTTAGATATAAAACATATGAGCCACGTTTGGCATTATTTAACTCCTTTCTCGGGAAAAATTGTTTCAGCAACTTGGAATTTTGAAATAATTTTGCAACACATCTTTAATTCTGCGAATGATGCTGTTATTAAAAATTAATCCGAAAATCAAATCATGGTTTGGTGTAATGGATGTACCGAGAAAAAGTCCAACAAGCTCGATTATAATTAACGAAGCTTTATTCTACACGAAAGCACACAAGCTACAAATCTCAGTAGAATTGTACTCAACTGAAGAGTACACCCAGTAAACAGCAGCATAAAAGCGGTAAATCAATAAGAAGTTACCAAAAGTGTTCAGAGCGAACTCATTCAACTATTTGTATGAGCTCAATTCAACTACCAACTTATCACTCCATTTATGTCTTCTAGTTTTTTTTATAATTTCTTTGAAAAAGAGCAAAGAATGCTCCAGAAAATTCACCGTCACTTATTTCCAAAGGGATCAATCAATATTGATAGAGTATTTTAATTCTGTTCTATCGCTGCATAAACTTTTACAAATTTTCATATGAGTTTTCATTAATACTTTTCAATGCCTATTTTCTACTCATTTTTGATAGTGTTAATGTCTTAAGAATATAAGTTATTAATAGGAAACAAGTATTGGATTTTAATTGAATATTAGAATCTTGTTCAAATGAGTCTTTTAGAGAATTTGATGTAATAATAATATATACACTCTAATATGAACTTCAGTTTTTATTTCGTTATCTTATGAAATCTTTTCATAAGATATCTTTTTCATACAATTTAGTTGTATTTTGTTGGACTATTAAGGTAGTTATTGAGGATGAAAATTTAATATAAAATTATATTTAATCCAAGTACTAAGCATTTTAGTTGTGATAAAACTTATATCACCAATAAAAATTCTATTTCAACATTAGTTTTTAAATGATACTACTAAGAATTTTCATTACAAAAGATTTATTAGAATAATTTTGTATTCAGAAAAAAGTTCCAATGCTATAACAGTTACACTGAAGATTAAATTGAATCCATTGAAAAACACTTTGGATGAAAAGAAATCTTAATAACAAACTTATAATGGAATTATCTCCTTTAGAATTTTTATATTGCTATATTTCAAAATCTAATTTTTCAGTTTGAATATATATGCAAAGTTAGGATTTAATGATTAAAATCAATCTTTTAATGTGTTTCCACAAACAAAATTTTCCTTACCAAAAATGCGTGAAGTTGAACAAACAAAAATATTCCCAAGTTAATTTAAACGTATGAGATTCTATAGGGAAGAAGATTGATTCTTTCAATACCTATGAATATCATAAATTTCAAAATAATTTAAATACGTATTGTATCATAGAAAGATATATGGTTTTATGTCTTTATGTGTGAAATTTGTGGTTTCAGTCCAAAACATTATTATACTGATTTTTTTGAAAAACACTGCTATAATAAAGTGAGGCTATACCAGAAAATTAAATGTCAATATGACGTTACAAGTAATACATGAATTCGGTGGTGTAAAGCTTCCTGATTTATTGCTTTCTGCCATGAAATGTGATTTTAATGCAACAAGGAAGATATGTTTTATGGAGCTATAAAATGGAGGTCCATTTAATGGTTGTGAATAAGAAACTTAAATATTGATGTATTCTGAAGACGGTAAGGAAAATGAGTAATATATAAAGGTAATACAAAAATATTAATTAGAAATAGTTCCCAAGCTATTACTTTTGTTTCTTTACTCTACTGTAATGTAAAATATAAGCGCCCTTTCAATGACTAATCCCTATTTAGAATTTAATAAAAGAGTTAAAAACCGCAATTTTTGATTGACATATATTTCTTATTACTTTAGAAGCCTTTCATCACTTTATTCATTGTGCTATATATTGATCTAATTGTTGGTCAACATATTTAAGCATCCAATTACATCACAGGAATAGAGCAAAAGTGTTTAAAAAATTGACATATATATAACCCTTACCCCATATTGAAATCTATTCAACATGGAAAAATAAATCGAATCTTAATATTTTGATTATGAATAAAAGGGAGAATTATTAGTTCTTTATGTAGAAGTATGATATATTAGTATCAACAGTGAAAGCGATTTTTCTTTAAAAATGAGGTATATCATATTAAAATATGAACGAAATATTTTTTAATTTAATTAAAAAGAGAAAAAGAACAAGAAAACGGAAAAATTAATATAATCAATTAATTTTTGAATTTTTAGGCAATGCAAAAATAATTTTCTTGCTGTAACCATTTCGGAAGTTCTCGAATACAAAAGCTAAACCTCTTGTTTTTTTAATTAATCAAAGTTCCATTTAAAATATTTGAAACTAACTGTATATTTATTTATAACTTTATTTTTATAACCTCGGAAATATAAACGAGTCAACTTTGTTATTTTTAAGCATACAATCTGGCCTGTAGAGTACCAGCACAAACGTGGGTGCTCAAAACCACCCACACACACGTACACAGACAGGCATAGATTTATTAGTAGTTGTAGTAGAAATAGGTTTTCAGATTACTAAAAAAATTCTGAAAACTTAGTATTTATCAACTCTCATTTATTGAATATGGAACTTGTAATCAATTTTTCACAGTCGTACAAGAATTCTGAAATGTTATATGGATATGTGTTCTCAATGAAATTTTAACCAATTTTAATAAAATTTCAATTCCATATAAGAGGTATTATATTGTAGAGAATTCGAGGCTGGAAAACTGTCTACTCTAATCCATAATATTTAAAATGCTTAATTATGAAATATATTTAAGAATGGAAAGTAAGAAATAATAATTATGTTTATTTAACAAAAAAGGAATGAAAAACAATTTCTAAAAAATATTGGAGCTATATCAAAATATTAAAGCATGGATAGCTACATAGAAATATATGAGGAAATATGAATTTTGAATGCAGTTACAGAATGTTTTAGTAGTATTTATATAAAATATTATGGTATGTTTAGGATATTTTAGTTTATCAAATGATATTGTGCGCACAATTTTATTTACTCTGTATAATAAATAGCATTTCTGTAAACGGTGCATCACTTTTTGACTTTTTTGTTCTAGAAAATCTTGCTTATTTTTTTAAAAATTTTATTTATTATTTTTTGTTTTAAATAAAATTATTAGAATACAAGAGCTTTCAGAAACAATGATAATTATTCTTGAATTTTAAGGTCCTTGATTATATGATTATTTCGAAGTAAAGTTTATTTCTGTGTTGGTAAAATATGAGATAACAAATTATCTTGTTTTTTTCTTAGTTTCTAAATGCAGTAAATATATTTCGGAGAAAATTCTACACTGTGAATTATCTATTAGCGAACTCGATATATTTCATGAAATGTTTCATATTAAATAATTGCTTGAAGCGTTCAAATTAAAATATCTATTGACATTGCTGCTTAAATGTGTTTAGTATATTATCTATATTACAATTATATAATTGAGTTATGCAATTATGAATAATTTCACTATTTTCGTAAAATGATGTAGAACTAGTAATTTGCCGGAATATTTTTGAAAATATACAGGACTAATGAATATAATGAATCATTTCTATGGTAATACTTTCAAATATTTTATTGCTACGTATTTTCACGATAATTTTTTCATAGTTACTGGTAGGAAAAAATTGAAAGCTTTACTAAATCCTACCTTTCCCCAATATGCTTTTTTTTCTTGCATTCTAGGGTTTTGAATGTGTTTACAAACGTATTGTAATTCTTGTAAGTATATTTTAACAATCTTTAGACTTAGCTATGGGCATGGGACAATTTTGGATTGATTTTGCTAACTGGTGTATTTCGTTTGTCTGTAGCTGTTCGTGGTTTTTTGAACATGTTGTTGCAGGTATCGTCCAGATGATTGGTAAAATTCTAACACGTAGAATAATTGAATGCATGGCTTTAGGCCATGTGTAATACAAAATAAATATAATAAAATTACAGCCAAGACATACTTTACGAATAACACTCAGAACATGATGTGATGTGGTACCACGGATTAGGATCAGCATAACTTTATATAGAATGCTGAATCGAATTTTCTCTGATAAATCTTTCAGAAATTCCGCTCACATGCGCTTCTTCACTGTCCATGCAGTGTGTGGAGAGCCAACCCAGTATTTTTATATGATTTCAAATCTTCTATTCAAAAGAGTCCCCTCCTTCCCCTAGAACTTTTACAACCTTGGTATTGAGACACTAAGTAAGATGGTATGGAATTTTCTATGAGGATTAGAGATCTCATCTCCTAATGGAGATATCTAAATAATTTTTGTATTTTATATTTTCATTTTTATTGCCAAGTTAATCACCAAATCATCAAGTTTGTCACTAAGAAGTTATTGATCAGTTGTCCAACCAGCATCCTTTCAAAACGTATCTTAAAAGTTCTCTTCTTTAATATGGGACTAAATGAGCAATGAAACAATATTACAGATTTATAACAGAATTTTTAAATACGGAAATTGACCAATGAGATTTGACGGCTGATCTTAATATCCCAGACACTAATTTGTCATAAATAACTCCCATTCATCCAGGGTCAGAACACGAACTGAACATTTTTTTCAATTCCTTTTCTTTAAAGAAACATGTATTTCTAAGCATTTTATAAGTGGATGCCTATTTTTTTTCAGTTAAAGAAAGGTTTCAGCATAGTTTTGCGAAAAAATATGTAAGACAATATTAAGGGTGGGTTTCTTTCGATATTTTTTTAGGAATTACTATTCAGGAGCAATGCAATTTATCAGATATGCCTTCAAAGAGTTAAAATATTTTCACTGGAATGAGGCTACTTGTGAATAAATTAATCAGAAATACTTAGATACAATGCTAAAGTAATGCATATCTGATATAATAAAGAAGTAAATGCAATAAAGATATAATGAAAGTTTGGGAGTATGTTTAAAAAAATAAACACAAATGTCCGATAGTTTTAAAAATAACATAGTAACTAACATAGTGCTGATAACTATATATGCGTAGAGATGAAGAAGAAAATACACAATATTCCCAATTTTATAAAAGTTAATGATCAGCATATTGTATATTTCTGGTTATCCATTTTATTCATAGATTAATTTTTCCTTACTTGTGTAAAAATGTTCATGCCTTTGTGAAATAAATAATTTATTTAATTATATCTTTTTATATTGTAAAACAGTTCCTACTGAACGCTAATATTGCCAAATGAAGCAGTTGGGCATTTAAGGATGCATAAAACATTATTCAAATGGCCAAATTTATAATTTATTCAGATGGTCAAATTTACAATTAAATGATTTGGAAGATGACATTTTCATGGAAAATTTCTATTTCTGTCAAATGAAAAAAAGTAATGAAATTTGTTTCAATTCTCTGCATTTTTTTTCACAAAAGTGTGTTCGGTTTCAGAGGAATATTGATTCATTCTCTTTTCAGTATGAATCTGTTTTTACATATTCATATACCTGATTCTTATGAATACGCAAACAAAATTAAAAAAATAAAAATGCCTCATTCCTTAGCAATGTTATTTAACTTTCTCCTTTAAATACATATTTTTATCATTTTGATTTATATAATGTTACCTTTAAAATCTTGGAAACTGAAATTTTTATATTTGTCTAAGCAGTTTACACATTCACTAAATTATTAATCTAATTTAAGAATAGAGGGCTACAAATCTTTATAGTTTATCATTTTCGTTACATTTTGCCAAAGAAATTATTTTAATCTTGGTCTATTTTTCATATGATCAGACATGTATAAAATGAGATGTATGAATTGTTTCCAGTCTAAACTGCTAATTAATCTGATTTAAAATCTTCAAAGATTGTTATTAATTTTTATTTTTATTTCGGTATAAAGTCTTCAAACAATCACTTCAAAAGAACTAAAGTTTTTATGAAATGTGTCGTCTAGGGTGCTTACGTCTTAAAATGAATACAAATTTAATGAAAATAATAATAATTGGTAGATAATAAGTAATAATTTTTCCACATTTATAAATGTTTTTATCTATTCAAATTGCCGGAAAATTCGGTATTTAAGACGAAATTGAATGTTAAACTATTTTTGTATGAACAGATAGTATACCTTTACATGTAACTGCGTAAGCAAAAAATGGCAACAAAGAAATTAGAATTAAAACTATACATTTCTTATAAAACATAAAAAGATGAAGAAAGACCATATATACATTTGAAAACGAGTGGGTTTCAGTATCTTTAACACAAATGTTTCCGATTTGAGAACTTTAAAATTATGAAACAATTTAAATAATAAAGGCTATTGATTTATTTAGATAAATAGAGTAAATTATTAAAATTAAAGCGTATTCTAAATGAACAAACACTCCTGTGCTAAACATTCTAATCATTTCTTCATTTACCTGGAATTATTTGCTTAAATAAGTCTTTCGCTAAAGTTGTGAACATCTGAAAGGATTGGATCATAAGCGAATACTGACAATTATGTTACTGAAAATTTGAGAGCAGTTTATGAAACCAATTTCAATAAATACCATACTTAAATAATCCTGTAATATCAGTAGAACAATGTCTAGATTAAAAATTTTTAGCGAAAATGTAATGTTATCGGCTGGTTTCAAATTTTCTTTCATTAAAATATTAATATCAGTTAAATTGTTTAATTATTTAATAATATCAATTTAGTGATCTATTTTTACTCCGAAATAAAAAAAATAATAATTCTGGAAATATATCATGAAATATTTTCTATGGTGTGACTGAATTTTGTTTTCTTTTGAATTTATGAAGTAATTTGAAGTTTTACAATTAACTATATAAGATGAGTTTTTGAAATTTGTGCAACTATGAAACGACTAGAGTTAATTACAAAACTTGTAAATGATGTGTGAATTCCCAAAATTAATTTATTTTCATTTTTTAAAACACATTTATTTTAGTTCAACGTTAATAAAAATGGTATTTGGATATTAATTTGTTACATAGCTCTTAATGCGATATTATTTTGATTTTTTTAAAGTTTGTACACTATTTTTAATTTTCTAAAACTCTGATTATCAATTAATCACTTTATTTACCAAAAATTAAAAAAATGATATAATTGGCCTTACTTTAAGGGAATTTCAGAAGCAATGATCCCAAAATTCCATAATATTTACAATAATGAATCAAGGAAAATAAATGAAATAAAATATTCCACCATTTATCGCATTAATGAGATTGCAATAATAAAATATGTTTAAAATTAATTTAACTCAGTTTAGAATCAGGCCCTTTGAATGACTGGTATTTATTTGCAAATTTTATATTGAAAAATATTATAAAAGAAATTAGCATAGATTGCACTTCTTTCTAGAAACAATTCCCCTAAAAATTGTATCGAAGAATTCTAACTAAGACTTTCATATTTTTTTTCTATCAGAAATAATTATTCACTGACTATACGCTGCTGTTTCCAATCATGTTTCAGTAAATTACTAGACGTTATCTTTCCTTACAACATTATTATCTTATTATCACTTGACTGAATTAGCATGTAATGTATTAGACTTGAAAAAGATAATACGTTAAATCTAGCAGGAGTGGAATTGTTTAAAATGTTTTCTTTATTCTTTGCTATTAATATATATGTCTTCGTCAACAGCATATTTTAATGAGCTAAATAATTTAAAACAGCGGAAGGTACTAGACAAATATTATTATTCTGCTCAGCAAAAGAGTACTGAAAAAATCATAAAAATATAAGCAAGTTAAATTGAAAGCTATGCAATGTGTCTACGGAGTTTGTTGGAATTATGCATTTTTCATTTAGTAGTCAGTACATTATTAAAAGCTTGTTGGATTTTAATGTATAGTTATTTCTTGAAGAATAAGTGCTCTATGAGAAAGGGATTTTTAAAATTTTATATTGTTTTTTTCTCAATCTCAGACTCCTGTCGCTCAAAAATCATTTTTCTATCTTAAAAGTTAAAAAAAATATTAAGCTTTTTAGTAATACCTATTTTCTGAAAGGCAGTCTGGCCTGAAATAATGAGACTGTTAATTATTTTAAAATTAATATTCAAATCTTCATCACCTCACTTGGTCAGATCTGATCGTAGAAGATTGAAACTTTTTTTATATTTTAAAAGCAAAGAATATTTTGATGAAATAGGATTCATAGGATCGAAGAACTGTCAAAAATTTAGACTCTATAATTTTTTCATGACTATTTATTGACTAATCAAAATAAAATATTTAAATAATTTGAAACTTTATAAAATAAAAAATTAAAAGAGAGAAATTCAGAGAAAATTCTATTGAATAATCCTTTGGCAAATTGTATAAATTATAAAAAAAAATATGCTATAGCACTCATAGAGATCAGAGTTCAACGACTTCCTTTATGCTCTCATGCCTTTTAAAAGAAAATATTCGGTTTCAGCAAAATTGATTTTTATATTAAAGGAAGTTTAATCACACCAGCTTTTAAATTAAAGTTTTTAGGGGATATGATAAAAAATCAGGGGGCATGAAAAATACTACCAGAGATGTGCAAGGTTCCTAAAATAGTATGAAATACGATTATCGAAATTTGTGGCTTAAAAATATTTCTTTTCAGGTCGTCATTAAGACAAACTATATAAAATATTTAATTTGAATTTTTTAGTGGCCTTTAATCCCGGCGAAAGTGTTGATGGCTAATGGGGGCTAACAATTAATAAAAAAATTAGTAAACAGAAAACCATAAAAATTGATAATTTAAAATTCCAATACAACGAATTAGTGAACTATAAAAGAAAATCAGGTAGAAAAAAAAATATTTGGAATGTGTTTTGCGATTGCAATTGCTTTATTTTTATTATACAGATTCAGTATAATTTACCCATTCTAGCCAAATAATTAGAAATCGAAACCCTTTAAAATAATCCGGAAAATCTGATAATTTTACGTGCATATCGAAAGTTTTTATTCTTGTACAAAACGCCGGGAATTGGAACTCTGCAGTTTTCATTATCTGACAATTTTAAATGTTTAGCAAATGTAGAAGGTTTTAATAATTTTTTTAGTTTTTAAAATAAAATATCATTTATCTTTTCATTTAATCATGTTATTTATTTACATGTGCAACTGGAATAAACTTGATTATTTTATTGTTAATCAGCAGATATTAAGATCTCTTTTTGACCTTGAACAACCAGACAAAGTTTGGAACTTATAATTCGGGAAACACAGATTTTCAGATAAAGAAATTAACTTTAAATCTAGAAGAATGAACACGGAAAGAGCGTTTTGTCTTTGAAAAGAAGCAGCATTTATTACATATCCACAAACTAGTAATAAATCTGTAATGAAACTCTTTTAACACAATGACTTGCAACTGAGATATTTCTGATAACAAATTTCAAGGTAGAACTATGTATTTCTACTTTCATGTTTTAAAGTAACAAGTTTGTTTTGTTGTGAGGTTCAGAGTGCTAGAAATACCATTTGTGTAGATTGTTTTGAGTATGAGCTTTAAGTACTTTGTGGCTGCCTTCCAACTTTAAAATTGTCTAAGAATTTTATGATATTTTAATGTGCTAACCAGTGAAGTATATTACGTGGTAAGTTAAATTCATTTGCAAGTGTAGGAAAGATCTCATTCTATTCTTAAATTAAAAGGCTTATTACTTTTGTAGAATCTGTGAAGAATTTAATACTGAAAATAGACATTTTTAGTAAGTTGTATATTTGTAACTATTCAGGAAATTTTTGAGCGTTAATGTTGTAGATAATACTTAAATTATTTACTTTAAAATAACCGAAGTTCATGAAATGTTATATATATATATATTAACCGTGGTTTAAAAATATATATAATATAAATTTACTTTTTCATATGATATTTAAATAAAAGCGTGAAGAATGAAGAGTTAAAAGATATTTCCAAGATTTATCATTTCCTGTACATATGTATTCTCATTTTTAAGCAAAGGACGAATGACGACTTTATCAATAGCAATTAAGAAATAACGATATGTTGAATTCATTCATAGAATTCAAATAATTGTTCCTAGAATTTTAACAATAATTAATGTTAATTTAATTCATTATTTAAAAATAATTAATTAAATTTTTTGATTGAAAAATCTTTTTAATTTGCACTTTTGATAACTCTATGTAATTGTAATAGTCACTGAAGGTAAATCTATCCTCTATATGAGTATTGGTAATCAATTAATTAAATAACAATATTTAACTAATTGATGAGAAATATGATTGATTTAAATTTGTTGAAATTTGTATAGATTAATGTTTTGAAATTAAAATAAAATCAACTAAAATTTCCTTTTTGTGAAAAGAGATAATCTTTTTTTTTTCAAATAATATTTATAATATAAGAAGAGGCAAAATGATTTACGGTGTAGTATATTTTTAGAGTATGCGTAATTAATTTACACAAATATCGAAATCAATTATCCATAGTTAAATTTCTGTATGCTCTCATCTAGAGTATTGTGATTTATGCTATAAAATCTTCAATGAAATGACTGATTTTATATTTAGTTTGATGTTAATAATATTACATCAATATAGCTTTAAAGGCTAAAACATTCTGAAGCAAGTTAAGTAAAGCATTTTTTTAACTATGCGAAAAACTTAATGTTCTCCTTTTTCTATCTAAATAGCATTCAACTTCAGGATTAGTAATATACTTCCTTTCATAATTCAGTAAAATTTTGCGATGCGAAGAAAAGAATTCTACCTTGAAATACTATGACATTTTTTAAGTTAGCTTTGATAATATTTTTAAAGTCAACTTTGATTACTTTATAGAATTTGAAATTTTTTATGCATATTTTATTAACTTTTTCTATATAATTTGCTCTTATTTTAAAAAAAATATTTATCTTAAATTTTTTCGTTTCACGTTGCAGATAAAAGTTAGTTAATTATTTTATCTAAATGCTTTTCTTCGATTTTCAGAAATTTTAAATTATTGATACATTGCCTTTTATTGTATTTTCCAAATGAGAAACTACATATAAAATTTAAGAAATGTTTCCCGCATTTTAACAGTTTTACCATTAATTTAAAATTTCGAAGTCTTTATTTCAAAGAATATAAATAATGAATGTTAATCATTTAGATATAATACATCTAAATTTGCATAATTATTAAAGATATATAATCCTGCTGCATTTTAAAATGGAGATCGTTTCTTGTGAATGATATCTTATTGTGTTTTCGAAGCTTACAAATTACTGATATGTAAATATATATAATTTTTAAGTTCATAACAAGCTGAGATATACTGGGCTTATTTGCTTTCGTAGAAAAAACAGGAATGCTCCCACGTTGTTTTTGCATTATATTTTAAGTGCGCATTTCCATTACTGCAATTAAAAGTGCAAAAGATGGAAATTTTGATTTTCTTTGCACAATTTATTGCAGAAATTGAATAGTGAAAACACTTCGAATTTTATCAAATTCGCTTATTTTCCCTAATTAATTCGATAAATTTTATGATTCCAAGTGAAAAAAAATGAAAGGAAAAACTTTCACTTTGCAATATAACTTTATTTATAATACAGTTTTCTGTAGTAAAATTTCAATAATGCAAATTACCACCGTTTCTGACTTCCTCAATTTTTTTGCATAACAATTCCAGCCCTTGTAAGATTAATAGGATGCATATCAATAATGGCGCAAAAAAGTCATCAATCCAACACAACAGGTGCAACAAGAGAACAATAAAAAAACAAAATGATTTCTCGCAAAACCTGTGATCTTACCGATAGATGGCAGCCTCCGCAATCCCCGTTCCTCACGCTTCATCCAATAGGCATGCGAAGCCCGTCACTGATCCGGCACATGAGTAAGTTCACGGATATTGCCGGATAGAATACAAGACCCGACAAAAAGGAGCGACAAAAATTTCACTATCGAGTATTACAATCCGGTTGACTGATATAAAAAAAATCTGGTAGAAAAAAAATCACTTTGGATTTTTTGTGGGAATTTTGTGATGTGATTTCTATGCTAGGAGCTGAGAGAAGAGACTGAAGAATTTTTAGGAGGAGGATGAGCTAGAGCCGGGAGGAAAGGAACAACAGGTATGTTATGACTTGTTGCTCATTGTGGTGCTTTGGCGAAGTTTTCCTGTCGTCGCTCCTGGGTTTCGCGGCAGGTGGGTTCTGTTTTCCCCTGTCCTGGTTAACTTGGTTATGTCATGGAAATGTTTGCTGATTAATTTCTATATTATCATTTACCAGAGAGTATTTATTTTATTGTTTTAAAGCAATTTTAAAACAATGATCATGATCGCTACAAACGATTTATTACGAACTAGTTCTTGATGAATCTTGGTAAATCTTCTAAATTCTTGGTAAATGTTCAAGTTACGTAGAGAATTTTTATCGTCTGATAAGAAATCTGTTATGTTAATTGACTGGAATGAATTTTAATTATAAAGTAAAAAATATTTATTTAGTTATTTTAAAATAAGTACAGTAAAAATAGGTACAATCATTGTAATAGTTTTTTAAATTAATCTACGATTTACTAGTTTTGCGAATTAAAAATGATGACGATGATAAATAAAAATAATAATTATCCCATTGCATAAATTAATTTATAAAATATCTGCAAATGCCAGTTTAATGCAATATTTTTTTAAGATGATCAGTTTTTAAATGCAATGCAGATATGAATTTTTTAATGCAACACTAGTAATAAAGTAAAACAAAATACTAAAATATGAGAGAAGTAATGATTATATTAGTTGCATGCTTTTGTTTTGTAAAGGAATTAGCAATACGTTTATTAAAAAATATTTTATGAGAAATTAATGTAGAAATTTTTCATTTTAAGATGTAAAATAATACATGCATAGTTTTCTTTCGAATGAAACAGATAAATTAATTATACCTAATACCTATGTATTCTTAAAAATTGCTTTATGATTTCTTTTAAATACAGCATCATATGAGATTGAAAAAAACATATATTTAAGGAAATTAAAAGTGATTGAATTAGCGTATTTAAAGATCAGAACATTGAAAAATTGGAATGCATTTTAATACGATGTAATGTATTTTGTATTACTTTATATTGCATTAAAAATTATATGATGTGCTTTAATATTAGTATGTAAAATATCTTTCAGTTATTTAAAGATTTTTTTCACATCTGTTTTAAAGATTAACAGTCAAAATTTATTGTTTCCTAATATAGTTCTATACTGAACCTACCTGAATAATTAAAATATATTTTAAGAAATTAATCATCTTTATATGCTTTTTATTAATTGCGTTTCAGGTAGTTAATGCATAACAGTGAAAAAATAATGCATCAGATAATTTCAGTTAAATTTATTTTTAATTATGTAAATAAATTTTATTTTGAATAAAAATATTTCTCTGAGACTTTTAATTGTATGCAAAGCATATTTTTATGAAAATCGTAAGGTTTGCGTCATTAAATGTATACTCTATTTTTCCTTGTAAATTGTTGATTTATTTTAAAAAGGGGGATATTTGCGATTTTATCTAAATTATATTTACAATTATATTTGAAATATGTGTACATATTTTCAGATTAAATATATGCAATTTAATACAAAAATTATTAGAGTTATTAATCATATGACTTAGAAACTACAAATGAGAGGGAATATTGAATAAAAATACTTGCAACTGTAAAAATAAAACAATTTTTTGGAATATTATAAGAAGAAATCCCTTATTTAAACTAGGCATTTTATAATAAATATCAATATTTATATATAATACAGAGAATACTAAATTTCAATTTATTTTAATTTTGTGAATGATTTTTTTTTCATACAAGGAATAAGAAACTAAAAATACATTTAGAAAAAGAAAAGGAAGTAAAATGAAGATAAATATATCAGAATTATTATTTAAATAGGATGTTTAAAAAATTTTAGAACTAGATTTCTATCGACATATGGTCTTCAATTACTTGATGTTCTGAGAGAAAATCACGATAGCCAAATTGCATATGTATTTAAAAAAACTTATTATTATAAAAAAATGACAATTACCTTCTCAGAATGAAGATGTATTGTCTAGAATGTTTTATTCATAAAGGTTTTCTTTACATATCAAAATTATTTTTCTAATAAACTTTATTTATTAGCATAAATATTTTTTTGTGGCACAATGAGTATTCTTTGTAGATTCTAATCCTTTTTTCCTCTTTAAACATAAAAATAATCCTTTGAGATTAAGTTTGTAATTTAGATGACAAAAAATTTAAAAAGTACATCATAGAATGCTATCATTTACATATTTTTTTTATTAGAATTTGTTTTGAAAAACAAACTTAAAATGTGAAATACTTTTTTAGTTCTCGGGATTCTATATAATAAAACAGCTATTGAATATAAAATATTTTTTTGCATTAGATATTAGGAAAATGTCATTTTTCAATAAAATTAATACAAGCTACAATGCATGTTTAGCAAAATATAGTTATTTAATATAGGATAAGATAAAATAATCTTTGGGGAAAAGGGAGGTAACAAAACAATAAATTATGCAAAAATAACGTCAAAAAAGAAAAGAATTTATTTTTAGTTCGTGAAAAAAAAATTCTCTTGCATAAATATTGAAACGGTTGTCCCAAAGAAAAGAAAGACTAAAAAAATAATTTCATGAAACCGTTTGAATGAAACACAAAGCATCTGAGTCAATAAAAAAAATGGATTGCTACAATAAGAATCCAAGAGAGAATTTGAAGGAAAATATCATTGGAGTTATTCATATTTCAAACAAGGAAATATTGCAAACAGGAAATCATGAATATTTATGAGGATTGAGGATTTTCAAAATGTTTGCAGATTCAAAATAGAGCAATTCTTTCTTTTTCAATTGTCAAATCTGAAGAACAATTTTTATTTCAGCGATTAAACTCATTGAAATTACTTGCATCATCGGGTTAAATACACATTGAGCTTTATTGTGTAGTAATTGCTCAGTTAATATTTTGAATATAAATAATATAAGAGAAATGATGCATGGATATGGATTAAAATATAATGCCAATTTTAAAACATTTAAATTAACTGTTATTTTGACTGCTTTCTGATTTGCATAAATTTTTAACGCTTTTCATGCGTACTGTTTCTGCCTGATTTAATTATTTTAAAATTTGAATTACAGATTGGGTTTTCGTTTTAATACTTATAAGATATAAAATTAATTTTTTAATTATAAGATAATTTAAATCATATAAAATGAAATAATGTTGAATAGAAATAAGCATTAATGAATGAAAAGATAATTTTGTGCAATATTTTTTAGTTAAACGTTTGTTTATAAGAATGTTTTTTTTCACTTCAGAAAATTGTGCATTTTTTTTTGTAATATAAAAACACAATTGATATTCAAACTTATCCTCTGACAGAGGCCAGTAAATGTTCAATTCTTTTTAAAAATTCATCTATTAAAAATAATAAATGCAAAATGAGTAAATTCTTGTACATGTGAAAAAAAATTATAATTTCGTGTTTTTTTTGCAAAATATGATCGATATATTTATATTGGAATTCTATTATTTTTCCCTCAAATAAATAATTTTTAATTTTATTGTATTTCTGTCTATTAAATTCAACTTCAGATATTTTATTTCAAAAAATATTTTTCTTTAAATGAACAAAATAAAATTTAGTTTAATTAAGACAAATTAATCTATATTAAATTCAATTTAATAATGGATGAATGTATTTCGTTTTGATGAATATATTTCAAATATAGAATTTTATTTGCATATATTTATCACTTAAGGAATAAAAAGTTATAAATATTAATTTTTATTTGATTCAACAAATAAATCTATGTAAAAGTTTTAGTCATTTAAAATTCTTACCTATTTTTAATCATTAGCTTGAACAATGTTGCAAAAAAATATTACTGACATTGCAATTAAAAGCAATGATAATATTTTAACAAATAACGATATAATATTATACGAATTGTGCTAAATATAGAACAAGTATTGAAAATTAAAATATATTCGATTGATAAATGTCGAAATATTATTTTTTAACATAATCTCCAGAAAAAAAAGCTGAAAATTATGATAAATGCTACACGCAGAGTAATGAATGTTCGCTTTCAATTATTTACAAGTATTTTATTTGATTTTTTTTTATAAATTTTAATAATTATATTTGGGTAGCATTTTATAAATTTATAAGAGATTTTAATTTACTTAATAAAAAGTTAGTAAACGTTTTTTCGTTAAATAGTTCATATTTTCATATAGTTGATATTTCTTTCATATTTTTTTATTAAATATTTCCCTCATTAAAGAATAGATAAAGTTCGATTGTGGTTTGAGTAATTTTGAATATATAATAAGAAAAAAATAGAATTTACATTTAAAATATTTATGATGATTTCCTCTTAAATGAAGTTGATTTTAAATGTTATATTTTTTGTGAAAAAATGATAAATAGAATAATCATTTTAATAAATTTATTAAAAATAGAAGGATTATAAAAACTAATATTTTCCTTGTTATTTTTGCTTTTTAGCTATTATACTAAAAAGAAAATATACATGCAACCTACAATACACTGGCATATATTAGGAATATTAGATAACTTCATATGCTGTGTTCTAATAAAATTTTCAATTCAACAAGCCCTTTTTAATAATCATTATTTATGAGATATTGATCAATAAATTTTTTTTATAGATTTTAATAATCATACTTTCGCAGCTTTTTTTTTAATTTATAAAATTTTAGCTTACTTAATATAGCAGTACTAGACATAATTTCATGTTTCAAAAAGGACGGAATTTTTCTTTGTAATAAAAAGAAAAATATATAAGGATTTTAATTGAGTATCTGAACAAAAATGTTCAAGTTTAAATTTTTTTCAAAGTGATAACATTTTTATAAATATTTTTAGAAAAATAAGTATAAAATAATTGATTAATTATAAAAATTACATTTTTTAATAAATAATTTAGGACTAAAAATTCCAAAGAACATTATTCTTTGGCCATTTATTAGTATAGATTTAAAATTCTATTATCAGTATTTTAAAATTCTTTTGTATAATTCAAATTATGTATATTCAAATTTTATATATATATATTTGAATTGCTTTTATATGCCTGTTAAGTTGGGAAAAAATTAATGTAATTTTAACATATAAGCAACTTCACTGTCACAACTTCACAGTTTTATAATATGCCTATTTTGCAACGATATTTATATACAATTAAATTTATTAATAAAAATGTATCTTGCATTGATTCTCGGTATCGCAATAATATCAATGAAACACAGATTTTACCATCATATATATCAACATAGATTCATCACCAAAATTAACAGATTTAAGATGTTTCATTGCCTAGCCTATAGTGGAATATGAAATTTAATCTATTATATTATTAGTATTTTGGATAGTAATTATATATAAAGTTATAATTAAATTAATGTTGGACTAGAAAGTTATGCATAATCATTTTATTATGTAAAACATTTTTGAAAAGTGAAAATTAGACTTTTATATATCATTGATAAATCTCTTGCATATATATTGATAAATCTCTTTGTACAAAATAAATTAAATCATTATGAGTAAATGTGTACTAATTATCAATTGCTTCTTCTTACTTAGAATGACTTTTTTTGAAAAAAAACATGCCTTTTTGTCCAAAAGTGTATTTTAGTATTCCCAATTCATATTACAAGATAGTTTTTATATCTTTGTAAAAATAAGTTTGCAAGTAAATGCATACTAAACCTTTGAGTTCACATTAATTACTCTTCTAAATCCACAGATCACTATTGATTTTTTAAATTATAATCTAATGATTCTGCATTATAAAAGGAATGATTAATTTTATTTCTGGAACTTACCAATTAATATCGTATTTTTTTTTCAATTGTATACATTAACGGTTACACTTTATGTATGAAAATTCTATAATTATTCAATTCAAAACTAAGCTTATAAAATTTCTCAAAGAATGCTGGCTGAAAGAAAAAAAATCTTTTATTATGTATAAGTTTTTATTATATGAATTTCATTCAGAAATTAACATTAATTATTTAATATTAAATTGATTTCTTTCAATATGAAATGTTTTCGAATCACAGTTGCTATGTTATATTTTACTACATAAGACATATTTCGAGAAATGTATTTCATGAAAAGGAATTCATAGAAACGCAGCAGTATATCCATTATATATTTGTGTCAGCAAATGTGGGCATGTAAACATTAATATTAATAACAAAGTTATTTTCAAGTTTCTAGCATTTATCTACATAATTATGAAAAATACATATTTTACGCTTGATACTTTAGTTTCCTATAAATTATTATGACCGAATACATGCAACGTAATAAAAATATTTTTTCATTCAGTAATGAATATTTAGATCAAGCCCATAATTTTCTTTTCAAACTGCGCAGCTTACTTTTAGTTAAGCTATTAATAATTTGTTCGGAATTTATGGAATGATTAACTGTAAAAGAATAGACTTTCTATTATTTAAGTCATAATTTTTTTGCTGACATAAGTCTATGTATTGCTCTTGAATACTCTGTCATTTGACCTTTGAATATGTTCTAACCTTTTTAAATGATTAGTAAATTCATTAATATATTAAGCGTTTATTCTAAGAGAGCAATGGACTTTAAACATACTTAAGGTATGTAATGAAGAATGCTAATATGTAATGAAATCATTTTAGAGAATAGTAGAATATTTTGTGCTATTGGAGATAAGAAATGTACTTTACTGAAAATTTATTATTTTTTAATAAAAAATAATAAAATAACATTAAATTAATTTTGATTTAATGGACACTATGATTTCGATTCTGCCTTTTTCAGTAATATGTATATAAACTTATATTCTCTGCACATTTATAATTTAAAAAGTTATCTGCTGTTTGATTTGTAATTAGGCTTACCTATGAGGTTGAAGGTTTCAAACGTCTTAAAAATATCACGAAAATTCTAATTCAAATAAAAATCCAATTTTTAAACATTTTGGAGGGGTGCTAAAATAAATTATAAGTCGAATATTTGAAAACTAATCGTTTACTTATAAATAATTTTGTATTTA
Source organism: Argiope aurantia (assembly GCA_026543865.1). Classification (NCBI taxonomy): domain Eukaryota; kingdom Metazoa; phylum Arthropoda; class Arachnida; order Araneae; family Araneidae; genus Argiope; species Argiope aurantia. The sequence goes on along the minus strand of JAPMOR010030082.1, from coordinate 15,664 downwards.
CAGACACAATTTGAAATTGAATTAAATTTTGGTTTAGATAAAAATTAGAAGTTTTATTTAAAAAAAATGTGAATGAATTAACACTAGTTTCTAAAAGATTGCAACTTTAGAAAAAAAAATACACAGATTTTTACAATTAATAATATTTAATTTGATGCGATGAAAAGAATAATAATTCTTATGAAAGTGTATATTATAAACATATTCGGAATATTGTGGAAATTTATTAATGAATAGATGCCGAATATATTATCAATACTGTAAATTCCTTTCTTGTGTAATTTCTTCATAAATATAATATGATAATTGTAGATTACCATATTACATTTATGTAGATTTTATTTTATTTATATATTGACAAAAACTTTCTATTGTTATGTATGAACAAAAAATTTCTTGAAGGAATTAATGGAATTTTCACGTTTTAAAATTTATCCTTTTATGAAATAAAATCAAGCAGTTTCCAACAACATTAAAAGTAAAAAATGTATATTTTAGATTTGACTCATTCTAAAGAAAAGTCATTCCTTTAGTTTTTGAATTTTAAGCCAAGTACTGTTAACTAAAATACAAAATATAAAGAGATTACCAAGCGAGATTAAGTAATTGTTTTTCATTTATCATCCAGGATACATATTTATCTGCTTTCTTCTGAAAATTAAAAATATATCTATCGTCTTCATCTTAAATTTGGTATCACAGAAATATATTATTTTTATTATTGATAATCGCAAAATCTTGAATTATCTCTTGGAAAATTAAATAAAATTTTCTTATTAAAGTAAATACATTTAAACGTATCATGTGAATGCTGATATGAATGAATATCTTTAAGAAGTAAAATGCATTCATATCATATGACTTCATCGATTGCAAAAATAAAACCAGCCGATTTCTTTAAAATTGTTAAATCCAACCCTTATGATTTCTTATGAAACACTTTTGTTACTCAGAATATAATTTTCCTTTTTAGATTCTGAAATGAAATTGTTACGAGCAACAAAATTTCACTAAAACAATTTTATTTATACTTTTTTTATGGTTGTAGAATTTAATAACTAATATAAACAATAAGGTTATTTAAATTTTTAGCAGAAGAGTTTTATAACAAAAAAATAAGAAATTCAAGTACATCCATATATTTATAATTATCTGTAAAAAAAATAAATGTTCAATATATAATTTGAAATGGAGAGAAATATAGTGCTCTGATTCCAAGTTGTTCAATATAATATTTAATTGACACTTTTAAATTCCGTAATAGTAAAAAGTGAATGTAAATTTCTGTTTGGATAAAGGATAATTGAAAAAAGTTGTCATACATAAGAATTTTATCTTCCAAATCAAAAATATCATGAATTAAATCTTCAATCTTACATTGATTAAAATGAAGTAGAATATATGAGTATTATTAATCAGCATTTTTCGTTTTCTAATAACGTGAGAATTTTGCATGTCATTTGTAGCAATCACAATCTGCTACAATTATTTATATCAATATGAATTAGTTATATGGTATCTCTCATCATAGTTTATGAAGAAAGTTAGTTTTAGATATTATTCCAATCATTTATAATTTCTTTAAAGAAAGATGCTAAATAGGCTGGATTTACAGATATAACAATTGCTATATTTTTAGTTTTACAGGAATAAATATTGTTGTATTTTTGCTATTTATTATTTACAGCAAATAAACATAAAGATCAATATCCTTCAGATTACAATATTACATTTATTCCATAATTATTGACTTTGACATGCACATCTTTTATTTAGAACATAGAAAAATGTATATAAGCGAAATAAAGCTAGTAATATATTGCGAAATTTAAAAAAAATAATTTATATTCAAAATCAAAAGAAGTCATTTCGGTAAAAAAATAAAATGGATTACACTATGGTATGGTGGTTCAATTCTCAATGAGTGTTGCAAAATTGGGAAAAAATAGAGATAAATGGTTTTTCAATCAGCCAAGAGTGAGTGCCATCTGCTGGAGAGCCCTTTTGTCTGATGGTTTTAAGAGAAAGCTTTCCCAATAATACTTTTCCTCCCGCTCTTAAAACTTTTTAATGATACTTGTATGACAGCTGCAATCTTTTGTGTAACACATTTTTTGCAATACTTCAAGAAATCCAATTTCAATCTAAGTGAAGGATAAAAAGACCTATGTTGCCAATTTAGATTGGAAAAAAAAGACATTACAATTTCAACGTTTAAAGTAGTATGCGTCAATTTCTATGAAATTGTAAAATTATATGTTGGGAAATCGATTCGCAACTATTTGTTGTATTGGGTTGTTCGAAAAGTAATTTCGTTTTTTTTTGTGGAAAGGAAAGACAGTTTTTGTATAATAAAAAATACTTTATTAAATTATATATTGGCCGTTCTGGTCTAACACCTTTTGCCATCTTTCTGGTAGTAGCATAATTCCACGCTCATAAAATTTTTGGTCTTTGCTGCCAAAAAACTGATCGAGGTGGTTTTTGACCTCCTCATTTGAGGTGAGGGTTTTACCGTCTAAAAGATTTTGGAGTGACCGGAACAAATAATAATCCACTGGCGTACTGTCAACACACCTTCTCCATACACATCGGTCCCTTTCTTTCTGGCTTGAACAGCATTTTTACCCTTTCTGTAGTAAAACAGTAAGATATGTCGAAAATGTTGGTTATCGCTCTCCATATTTAAAAGGGCACCAACCAAAAGCTACTGCTTAGAATTAATTGGAATTTTTCACACACAAGCCTTGCTATATGAGCTCTCAAAGCATATAAAAATTATACGGCTTAAATGTGAATTTGGGTGCAAAAAAAATACAATGAAATCCTCTGTCGGGAAAAAACGAAATTACTTTCCGAACAACCCGATATATTGCTTCCAAATTTTGTTTATTTTTGATCAGTGTTATAATTTAAAATATCTTTTTACTCATCATAGATCTCAAATGAAAAATTTAGGGAAGGATAAGGTTAAACCGTATCAATTTTTATTTGAATTAAGCATTTGATGATCGATAAATGGGGATTAATGTCCTTTTTATCCTTTTTATCCTTTATGGAAGTCTTTGATTTATCTTGATGTATTTCCTTATAACTCTAAAATAAATTCTCTAAAGCTGTTATCATGAGTTCTAAATCTTCGAGGAGTCCCTTATTGGCGCTTTTTGATGCACGCTGTCAGAAAAATATTCTGAAAAAGTATGCTCTGCCGTTTTCTAAACAAAAGAACGCTTAATCTTGTTAAAATTCTTATTGTTTTCTTTGCCTGAGATTTCATTGCCTTTTCTATATTTTTTTTTCGTAAGAATTGTTATTTTTTCTGATATTTTATACTGTTATTTGATTCAGTGAAGTTCGTAATGAAAAGTAAAAATCACAAGAAAGGTTTAGGAAAACAATAAGAACATATATTAAACTTACTTTTAAAATAAAATTCTCTAACTGAAAAAGTTCAGCTCAGTGTTTTGTATCATAAAAATGTATCTAAAAAACATTTTGTATTTTAAAATTTGCAATGTTTTTTTTCACATAATATTTGAAAATCTACATTAATGAATGGAAGTATTTCACCAAAAGAAATAACAAAAAAGTCTGGGCTTAGTTTTTAAATTCTAAGAATTGGTATAAAAATTATAACATTTAAAATAAATTTTTTAATGAAAATGGGAATCACTCTATATATTTAGGAATATAAAAAAATGTTGATAATTCGAATATTTAATTTCATTTTATAAAAATGTGCTGATACATTGCAAAACTGATAGCAGTCATGCAAGTTTTATGTAATTTAATAGGATAATGTTAAATAAAATAATTTAATCAATGTCTGCATTAAATAACAAAGAGCATATGGCTTCCTTTCTTGCGATTTGGAAGAAAATCTTATTATCAATAAAGAGAAGAGATAATTTTTCAAAATATTCTTGTTTCTTTTTAATTCTTATATCACATCTGAAGAAAACATGTTTCGAAAACAAGGAAGAAAATAATCGTTAGCATAAATGCAATTCTTGAAATCTTTATACTTTTTAAATTCGTAAAATTTGATTTTGATTTTATATTGGATTCTAAACTTTTAATTACAACAATAAATTTACTGTAATGTAAAATTTTCATTCGAAATTTGCTCCATTAGAATTTGGATTTAATACTTTATTATTTGATTTTATATAATACAATTATGCTTCTAACATAAAATTGTCACATTAATTTTTTTTTGTTATCTATTCGTGTTTAGTATTTCTAATCCTTTAAATGATTTTAAAAACTCATATTGACTGTTCATAATCTTATGATGCTTAATAGAATATTGTTGTCCTTGTGGAAATTATAAGTAAGGAGTGAAGATTGGTATTCGAATAATAATTAAACGCAATTATAATTATCATTCTTAAAAGTATATGCAATCATATTGGTAATAAATTTTGCATGTATTTATACTGGAGAGTCTTATCCATTTAGTTTTCATAAACATGGCCTCTTTAATTGAAGGAAAGCAAAAAGTGCATCTATATAGTTTGATATATTTAACAGACGTTTATTGTATTTTTAATATATTCTTATTTGATTTTAATAAATTCTTATTTGATCTGTAACCACTAAGCGTGCATTTAATTTAAAAACCGACTTATAAATTGAAAACTTTGGATGAGCAGGGAAGAAAGGTAATTCACATTGCACCCATTTTTTCATATATACAAAAATATCAATAGCAGTAAACAATATATTAATTACAAATCATGTGTTGCACTTATATAATTAGGAAATAAACATCTGTAATAGCTTTCAAATTATATATATAATATAAAATATAATACATTTGTTTCCTTTTTCACCTAACAAGAACGAACGATCACGCACACACGCACCCCCCCGACAATTGTTCAATATTTTTCAATAAAAGTTTTGGTGAGGGAATCATTGGAATAATTTATTTTAAGTCTCTAGATCATTTTTTTGGTTTATAATTATTTATTTTCTTGAATATATTTTTGAAAATTTTGGAACCGAAGGTTTTATTTATTTTTGGGTTTAATGTTGAATATTATACTTTTTATACAATACATGATAAAACTCTGTCAAAAATCGGAATCTTCAATAAATAATTAATTAAATATCGCCTCCATGGATTGGTGTCGGTTCGAAAAAAAAATTAATGCTTGGGTACCTGGGAATTGATTGGTTAAAATTCATTTTTATCTTTTTTCATTCTTTAAAAATGGGATGGCTGACGTGGTGTAAAATTGCACATCCTTCAGAAATAACCATTGTTTTGTTACATTTTGGGATATTTTATAGCGAAATAAAAGAAGACAGACTGTAATAATATGTGCGATCTATTAATAATCAGTTGATGAATAGTAAAAATTAGACTTCTATTTCAACTTGCTATCAGTATGTTGAAGAAAATGTCATTTATCTTGTTGCTCAATATTTCATTTTATTCAAAATGCTGAGTTCTTTTTTCCTTGATGTAGTACTAGTTAATATAGGTGAAGTCCTTTTAGAAATTTTCAATAGAGTTGGTTGAGAATATAATTACATAGAAATTGGTTGATTAAAGAAATGTATGAGCATGATTAGGATAATTGTAATTTTCAAAATATTTTTTCCATTTATCTAATCATACTTCATAAAACATATTCTGTCGTTTGGAAACCACCAGAATGGAAATTTCATAATTCGTAAGAAATTCTTGTTGAAACCCTTTAAACCAGTTTGGTGATAGTTTGACATAAATTAATTGCCTTCCAACCGCAATTTTAATGTTAGATGTCAAACTTAGATGGATATTTGGAATTTTTCATTTATATTTTTAACAAAAAGAACAGCATTAAGTGTTAATTTTTAAAAAGAAAAAATAATAAGATTTCAAAACAATCTAGCCTTAAAATTTGTGCATTTTGCTTTTGCATCGGATTTGTTTAATATGCTTATGAGCGATTGAAAAAGAGATTAAACTATTTGTAAAATTTATAACAAAGCCTTTTCACTGTAAACTTATTGAAAGTAATTACGGAGGAAGTTTTAATTTAATAATTTGATAATTCAGTAATATCATTTATATCAAAAATACATGATTGACTAGGTTTTTGCTTAATATTTTTAAATTATGACTTTATGAAAAATCAGCTGATTGTGTTTATGATTGAAATTTTTATTAATGCCGTATTTTGAAGGATAATTTCTTGTTCTGTTATTGTAAACAATATGATAGATATTTCACTCAAGAAATATATATAATGAAATTAAGCATAAACATGTGTGCAACATTCTTATCCTTATAATAAAAAGATTATTCCATTACTATAGTTTTTTTTTAATTTTTTAATTTTTTTGTTATAGGAGCTACATTTTGTCTTGGAGCAATCAATATATGCTTTAATATATTTTAGCATATGTTTAATAATTAAAAGTTCCAAATTTAAACTAATGAAATATTTTAAATACTTTTTAGTATAAATATATTTTAAATGTTATGTCCTCATTTATTACAAGAAATCGTCAGAATTATGTTATGACATCCATGAGTATCAAATCAAAAGAAATAAATTAAGACTTTGAAATAAATAATGAAGATTTGCAGTTGCTATTGAAACAGGAAATTTTACTGTTTATGATAGAAGTAATAAATTAGAAAGTATCATGTAGCATTTGATACTTATTTAGAAGTAAACTACTTTGGAAAAAAAATAAAAACCGATTCAAGTATTTGAAAACGACGCGTCAGTACATTTAATAATGTATGTCAACTACAGATTGACTCATTCAAAAATCATATCATCAATATAAGAAACAAATATCGTTTGCCAATCTCCATTACTGAATGTGCACTAGCGTAGAATTTGAATACTTAGATTTCGGCTTAAAATGCTTCTCATTCTCACGATAATATCGTTTTTTCTCATAAAAATAGATTGTTTTTGTTTCATATAATATCACTTTTTAATCGTCATTTTTAATACTTTGAAATGTTATTTGCATTCAGTGTTTTTCGATATGTATAGATATCATGAGTACTGACATCATTCTGCAAAAAAGAAATTAATTTATTGATATCTAAATAGGTTAAAAAATCTAAGATTCTGATTCATTTTGTTATGTTGCATAAAATTTTAAATCTGGCAAAATGTTCTTAAAATAATAAAGAATCAAAGAAAACAATTTTTCTTTGATAATTTGAGTAAATATCTACTAAAATTGAGCTCATAAAGCATTGATTACTCATAATCCCTAAGCAGAATAGATTGCATAAAAAATAAAAATGCATGGAAAATCATCAATTTTTCGCTACAAAAATCTTTCAAAATATTTATTGCAATGTGTTGCTTTTAATTTTTGAAGTAATTTATTACAAAGAGTATTTCTAGCATTTTCCATTTTCAAAAAAATATAATAAAAAGTAAATAAAAAATGCACATGCTGCAAAGTCGAATAACAACTTTTAAAAATAAGAATATAAAAGTAAAATAAAATAAATAAATAATAATAAAAATAAATAAATAATAATAAAAATAAATAAATAATAATAAAAATAAAATAATAAATAATTCAAAATAACAAACAGCAGAAAATAGAATTGAATTTTAAAATTAGTTTTCCCACTAAATGAAATTAAATTTTCGAATCAAAAAGCAGTCATCTGTGCTCAACAAATTTAATGACCAGTTAGTTTATTATTTAAAAAATAGATCCAATGAAGAAATATGTATAGTTTAGTCCTAAATTATTTTAAATAATATTATTAGAGAGTGCCTATAAAATATGAGATTTGAATGGCTCAAGGAAATATATTCTGTTACTGAGACGAGAAAATCTTTTAAAAGAATTTTGCTGATCTATCTTTTTCTGAGAAGTTAGAGAAAAAGTAGTGAGTCTCAGTTTCTTGCTAGATAATGGCATGTCTAGAGGCAGTGTCTAGGCGAACTGTCGGTGCGCCTACGAAGAACTATGCTTATGGAGGCATCGTGAACCTGGCAGTCGTAATATTGATTTGCCAGATTCCCAGGTATTTGAGAAAGCCTCACGGATTACCGATAGGAAAAATGTTGAAATCGTATTGCCTTAAGTTCAAATGTTTAGTTAACCATGGAACCTTAAGATCGAGGATATTTTTTGAACCGTATGTCCGACCATATCTCCATATCTAAATCATAATACATATATATGGAAGGCTTTATAAACAAATTCGTTCTTTCCTTCTGAAAAACATTTAGCAGCCGAAACATACTTTGATGTAAGGATGATGGATTTCCATTAATATACATAAATTTCTTTAAAGTCTTGATGTACTTGTTTGATGACATTTAAATTTCCTACTGTTTAATATTTTATCTTGCATAATGGGGTGTCGGCATTCAACACTGATTACTTTCTTTAATCCTTTGGATTTTATTTTTTTTCATTTGGAGCACAATTTATTGATGCTTAAAGAAATTTATTGGAGCAGTAGATTTTATGTCATTCGTTTATTTCATAGTATTTTCAATATATGTATGGTATTCGGATAAATTTAAATAATAAGTATTAAAAAAGGAAAAATTAAAACAAATTCAGATTATGATATAAAGCAAATTATTAATAATTTTGAAAAGTATGATATTCTTCAAAACTAGTGAGTAAATACAGTTATACTTTGCCTTCTTCGTAACCATGTAGTACCCTTCCTAACTTGTTTCTTCTATTTCGACGTATCAGAACGTCATGTGCGACTTTGATCAAATTAATGCATGACATTCAGATACGTCGAGTGCGGCCAGAGGGTTAATTAACAGGAATATTAATCCTGATTGCTGTAGGGTTTGTTCCTCGTATATATTTTTGTTTCTATACTAAATTTCAGCTGATCATATTCTCTAGATTTTTGCAAATTTAATAAAATGTGAAAGTTCGCTAAATGTGAAGTGAATTCTCCAGTGAATTTTATCTAATTTAAATTTCTAAGGACAATGAAAATAAATATTCAATGAAGTACTGAAATATTTTATTTAACAAAAAGAAATCATAAATAAAAGTAAGAATTCTAGCTGAATATTACATCCTTTAAACCCAAAAGGAAAAATAAACCAGTTTCATTCATGTTCTAGTATTTTTTTCGAGGAAAATAACAATAAGTAAGGAATAATATGTTACATAATTTTTAAGGTATAAAACAATAAAATAAAGTTCGAATTATTCCTAACAATGCATTGTATAATTCCTAACATTTTAAAAAGCGGTTTCTGTTTGATAAGAAACTTTTTTGAAGTGAAACAATTTGTCCTATTCTTTTCTTAGAAAAGTCTTGAAAGTTCACATTCTATTTTAAAAGGATGAAAGCAATTAAGCGAAATTTTGCCGTTTAAATCGACCCTGAGGCAAATTTTCCTCTAGATCTTTTATTCCGCCCGTATCTTGCCTTCTTTTATTTCCCTAGATCTTGTTGTAAAAATGTTATAAAATCTTATCTTGAATAGCACTAATTCCACTTCCTCTTGTGTAAGCAACACTTGAAAAACACTGTTCATCAAATATTAATGTCTAAGCATTTTTTTTCGCAAATTACCTTTTACTGCCATGCTCCTCAGCTTACTAAATATTCTTTTTATGCTATAGCTTTTATTTCTTTGCATGATTTTATGCGAACTGATATGAATTTCGTGAACAAGATAATTAAAATGTTTTTAATAGAGTATCGAATTTTCTTTTAGAAGGTATTTGAAATGGGATGTTTGCATTCGTAAAATTACAACTGCATTTAAAACACAATTGTAATAATATATGGTATGGACCATAAATATTTGTACGATTTTTTTTTGGTGATTTCAATAATTTTATAGATGAAGAGAAGCAGTTTTAAAATTGGTTAAATTAATGAAAATGTTTTTGAAATGGTTTTCATAATATTTTTATATTACAATAATATTATAAAAATAATATAATATAAAATTTCATAATATCGAAAATATAATGTTAATGAATTTAACAAGAAAACAAATATAATGAGTATGCAAGATTTTAATAAAATAATATAAAAATAGCTAAGAAATACAATAAAATAATTGAAAAATAAGTAATACATACAATAAAAAGATGAAAAAAAATAGGTAATCAAGTAAAATAAATAGATGCAAAAATCATGTGGAATAGAATGTAATGGAGGTATAATAACATAAATTGATACATTATGAAAGATTTTGTTATAAGTTAATTTTCGACTCATATTAAATTCACATTTTTTCCTTGGAATTTTCTTTCATTCATTTTAAGTTGATTCCGAAATCCCTCAATAAAAATCGAATATTTCCGACTGATAATGATATTAAAGATACAAGATTTTTCAGTGATGATTTGCAAAAATTGGCTTTGAACAATAAATTCATTTCATATGTAGCTCTGAACAACTATTGGGTTGTTCGAAAAGTAATTTCGTTTTTTCCCGACAGAGGATTTAATTGTATTTTTTTGCACCCAACTTCACATTTAAACCGTATAATGTTTATATGCTTTGAGAGCTCATATAACAAGGCTTGTGTGTGAAAAATTCCAATTAATTCTACGCAGTAGTTTTTGGTTGGTGCTCTTTTAAATATGGAGAGCGATAAGCAGCATTTTCGACATATCTTACTGTTTTACTACAGAAAGGGTAAAAATGCTGCTCAAGCCGGAAAGAAATGGACCGATGTATATGGAGAAGGTGTGTTGACAGTACGCCAGTGCCAGAACTGGTTCGCTAAATTTTTTAGACAGTAAAACATTCACCTCAAATGAGGAGGTCAAAAACCACCTCGATCCGTTTTTTGGCAGCAAAGACCAAAAATTTTATGAGCGTGGAATTATGCTACTACCAGAAAGATGGCAAAAGGTGTTAGACCAGATCGGCCAATATATAATTTAATGAAGTATTTTTTATTATACAAAAACTGTCTTTCCTTTCCACAAAAAAAAAAAAAAAAAAAAAAAAAAACGAAATTACTTTTCAAACAACCCAATAGTAATCGTTATCAAAACATTGATTCTTAATTCAGCAAAAATTGTTCTATTTTATATTATTGTGGTTCAGATAATATATTTTTTTAGCTTAATGTTTCCTATAAATTAATGTTTAGCTTAATGTTTGTGTATATATTTTTTTCCTTCTTATAATTGATATTTATGGAATTCATTTCATTTGTATTTCGAATATAATCAAATTTTTCTTTCAAATTTAATATTTTAAGTCACTTCTGATTTTTAATTAAATTCATCTATATCTGTGTTAATACAAGCATAAATTATGTAAGATGAAAAGACAAATATATTATTTTATGACAAGATAGACCAATATTGCAAATAAAATACTTATGTTTATTAATATTAACTTTAAATAACAGCGATACACCCTACGATTTCATCGGAATATGTTTTTAATTTAAACCAGGAGCAAAATTTAGAGATAGAATGAAATAAATTTTCAATACACCTTCCCAGAATCCTCTAATGTAAAATGCATTTTCTAAATTTAAATAAACCATGTATAAAACAATTTTGTCCTTGAAATGCTATGCATTTTTAATAAAACTTTAATCCACTGATATTATTCAACTCTTACATGAAAATCGCACATTAGCACAATAGAAAATGCAAATGGCATCCTTTAAAAGAGATTTTTCTCGAGAAGCGTGATATTTCTCTTACTTGGCAGTAGGGCAGGATCAACAGGTTTTTGTTAGGACGATCGATTCAGCGAGAATTTAAGATCGATATTTCTTGCTTCCACTTTTGAGGTAGTTTTTATTCTTCGTGACATTCTTCTTCCTTTGTGTTTTTGCTTAAGGTTTCTTTAAAAAAATTCAGCAATTCTTTGAAATGTGATTTTTTTTAATACTTTTAAGTATACAAGCGTATTCACGAATTTTTATGAATAAGGAATCTGAAAGTACATGTGACTGTTCTTCATTGTTTTTAAGAGTTTTTATTTAAGAATAAATAAATATTTGTTTCATAATCCTAAAATTTATATAGGAAAAATGAAATCTCATTTCGATTATTAAATTAGTTTATATATTTGGGCCAGAATACCTGGATTCCTTATTTTCATAATGAATCTAAATTTTAGCAATACAGTTTGTATTTAAGACAACTATTAATATGAAAAACATTTTTAATTTTTAATTCTATGTAATTTTTTTATTTCATTAAAAGTGGAAAAAAAACATTTTAAGAAAAATTATAATATTCTATAAATTATATAATTCTAAAAATATTTATAAAAATTATATATTAATTCTAAATTGCACAAAATAAAATATTATGATATATTAAAATTATGTTTCAAAATTTTAAACATGATATAATAAAAAATTTATTGATAGTGTATTCACAAATATGGAAACACAGAAAGAATTAAATTGAATCATTTAAGAAAAGGAAATTTTATTAATTGAGAAATAAAAGAAAACTATTTTTTATTTAAGAAAAAATATATTTTTAGATAAGTTTTACGAACACCTCATATCTTTAGCCTCTTTTATAAACTCTAAAGGATGCAATTTCTTATCTTAATCATTCTTAAAATTTTGAAGTCTCTACTTTTAAAGGCAGTAAAATTTTGAATGGTAGTTAAAGAAATATGAGTGTCTGTATTTCCAAATAAATATGCAAAGGTATCAAAATTAATAATTAAGAATTATAATTATTTTATGTTCTTGCAAGTGATTTCTTTATGTGCTGTATCAGTTGAATGAAGATTTGCAGGTAACGGTTAAGAATATTAATATGATCTCATCTAGTTATTTTATATTATTAATATGAAATAGTGAGATAATTTATATGTTTAGTTAAATAAATTTTATTCTATAATATTACTAAAGTTTTTTATGCATATATTTCTTAATCTGTATTGTTTCACAATTTCTTTACTTTTAAGGACATTTATACTAATATAATGGCATATTAGAATTTAATATACAGAGAGATTCAAAATTCTACGTCTCTTCCTGACTCCAAATATCGGATTCGAAAGTGAATGAAGAGAAAAATGTCTTTTGACAATAAATGACGGAATGAATTATTTTTTTTAAGAAGCCTTAATTAACAATATATTGCACGAAAATAGTTTGTGGTTTCTGAAGAATTCTCTTATATGGAATAAGATAATAATAGGCAGGTAAATGGTTAATGTATCATCATTCATTCAGGAGTACAACTGTCTAGCGAGGAGCCCCAGTTTCAACAGCGCTAAGTAGAATTAATGGTTATATGATAAATGGCAAAAATAATGTTGTTTAATGCTCCGAAAAAATGTTTTGTCGTAGATTGATCAGTTTGATGATATAAATTGTGAATTATATTAACAGTTTCTAAATTTTTGCTAAGAAATTCGATTTCATTTCAATGGTATCGGTTTCAATAGTATTTTAGATATGTATCGGCTCTCTAAATCACCTTTATATTTGCTATAAATGCTTCTTAAAGTCTAAATCTCATTATTTAACTGTTTTAAATTCGCTATTTTAAAAAAAGACACTCAAAACGACTTCTGCTGATGCGCATCTTGCTTTTGAATGAAAATGACAGCCGTTTATTGAAGCTCTTGTATATGTGGATATAATTCAATTTCCGAAGTACAGAAAATGTTTTTTGCAAAGATGTAATTTTTCCTAATTTTTTATTTTGATGATGTTGTTTTTCATATTTTGTATTGAGAAATACCCAACTGCAAATTTTAAAGAATAATATTAATTACCAAACGATATATTTTTACTATACATAATAACTGAATCAGAAATATTTATGATACAAAAAGGCTTCTAAATAATTCTAAAATATAATTCAGTCTCTAAATAACTATATGAAAATATAAATCTTTTAAATAGATATTTAGAGACTGAAACACTATCGACATGAAAATCGAAGGGAAAAAG
>JAPMOR010030081.1:13333-25640 GCA_026543865.1 Argiope aurantia | reverse complement strand
CATGACAGCATAAACAAGTCACTGCAGGCAGATGTCAATGATATAAGCCATTGTAAATAGAAGGCTGCTGTTGTTATTTTGAAATAAGTTTTATAATATTTTTATAGCGTCGTTTGCGCTTCTCTCATTCCTTTATAATTATGGCAGACATGAAAATATTTCGTTTCCGCGACCCGATTTACGTTTATTCAACATTTTCAGTTCTGAATAATCTCCCGAGAACAGAAATCAATTTCGAGGAGTATGAAAACTTTTATATCATTGGCATCACTTTGAAATTGTTTATAACGAATGAAATAATAGAAGATAAATTATCCGGCGCTAATTTAAGCGATACTGAAGAAGAATGTGAAGAAATTATTCACCTTCCTTTAAAAACTCAATGGACTCCATTAGCAGAAATTGGAAGTCATTTTGCTTATAAAAACACAAATGAAAATATATTGAATGAATTTAATTTTATTCATAATGCAATATTTAATATTCATAGGCAAAGTCACATGATGATTGAATCTTTTTAATTAAATGCTTATTTTGATTCGCAAGCCTTAACATCTAAAATAAAGATCCGGATCAAATTTTTACCGCCCGTCCATCTGTACTTTCACAGGCATGTAAAGAAGATAACCCAGAAACGCAATTAACCTAAATATATGAAATTCTGTATTTAATTTTATAGATACTATTATAGTTCTATGTCAAATTTCGGCTTTAATCTTTTGGAGAAAAAAAACATATCTAAAACACAAATTCGAATTTCGGGTACTATAAACCGCATATCAAGTATTAATTGCCAAAAGATATAGTCAAGGATCATAGGATAGATTTGATAAAAATGCTAAATTCACGCCAAATATTACTATTTTCTATTTATTATTCGTCAATGTAAGGCATTGGCCATGTAAGGTATTCGTATCCTTACTTAAGGTGGCCACTACATTCTTATGTGGGGTAGCAATTTTGCATGTGAGAAAGCTTTGGGATGTTCGCTTTCGCTGGTATTCATTATGCGAACAATCACCATGTCGTGGATAATGGCATGCGGGTGAAAAACAATTTAATGAATTAATTAAAACAGCATCTAGCATCTTGAGAATATCAGTTAAGAAGACCGAGACGGCAAGCATGCACGAATAGCAAAAATTATTCTAAATGTCGGGTACTTCATCCAAGAAATGACTCACAATCCATCTTCGTACAAACATTTATCGCATAATTTTTAACGTGATACTTTAGTTCCGTGTCTAATACTTGAAGTGTTGAGTAAAAAGGCAATCTTAAAACCAAATTATCTTGTTAAAAGTTCCAACAAAAAAGAAATGCAGCAATTCCCAGGACTTACACATTCTACTCCCGAAAGTGTAAATTCATCTTTTAAAAACTGTTGAGAAACTTGAAAATGTATACAGTTAATGCAGAGGAGAGAATAATTTTATTTAAATTATATATATTGTTTAAAATGTTGCGAAATTGTTTGAAAACGAGTACTCTCCTGGTTATTTCAAATTATGTCTAATTTTCGCGTTAGTTCTCTGGATTTTGAAAGATTTTCGTAATGTCTGACTCAAGATTCGTTATTTGTTACTGTTTATTTGAGAAAATCGTGCATTTAGAGTCACTTCTGTCGGGACTTCTGTATCTTACAATTTTAAAACTCTCTTCGAGAACTGTTTTAGGGAAAGAGTTAATTTACCTGTGTCTAAATTCAGCAAGACCATAATGTATACAAGAAAATAAAAAAAACTTCTAAAATCTTAATGAAGGCACTGAATTAAATTATTTAATATTAAAATATTCTGACGCTCTTTCGTATACAGGCTCTCATAACAAGTTTTTTTGCTCCATAGTAGATTAAAATTTTTCAACCATATAAAAACTATTCAACAAATTAGAAATTAAATGAAAATAAACACAAAAAAAGCAGCTTTATACCGATCACACCAAAGAACTAAAGTTACTGATAATCTATTTTGGTTTTCTGAGAGTAACAAAAGCTTTAAAAACTAAATTTCATAAAAAGAACCTGAAGTTAAGAAAACTAGGGGAAAAAAATACAGAACTGAAAAAATCCAAAATAAAACTAAACAAGAAGGGTGTAACGAGTAAAAAAAAGTAAAATTAAAGCAGAACCTCAAAAAAAGTAAACCTCATAAATTTCCGTTTTTAAGTTCTCCCAGATTTTTCTTCAAATACTCGCACACAAATAAAACAGAAAAGAAAGAAACAGAAATGTTTTTATGGCCACTTTTTTAACTTCTCTTCTTCCGTGCTTCCAGGGAATAAAAAGGAAAAAAAAAGACTCGAGATCACTCTTTCTTACTGAGCTCCATTAAAATAATTGATCAAACATTTCTTATCTTTGATTTAGCCATCTAGCGAACAAAATGCGACACGAGAGAGGAGAAATTCTCCTGAAAGAAAAAAAGGGACGAGAACGGAATTTTGAAAATCAGAAGAAAGGCTTTTTTACGTAGCTTTTCTTAAAAGTTCTCTGGCATTCATTATAGAAAAACCGAGCAGTTCTTTCTTCTAAAAAGAAAGTTATTGGACTGTAGCTGTCAAAATGTCTCATTAATATCGATGGTCTATATTTTAATCGGAAGAAAGTACATTTTGACAGTTTGTTTCGAGGGCAGCAGCTGCACAGAATTTTGACATCTCGCAAGGAGGAAGCGCATTTTGTTGTTGTTTCTCGCTTTGATAAATATCATTGTAATGAGAGGCTAAATATTTAGTCGATTTCATGTTTAAAAGAAATTGACAATCCATTAAAGGAAGTAAAATTCAAGATATTTTATTGAGATTACTCTTAGATAAAAGAAGAGTTTTTAAATTTTTAATTAAAAGAAGTAAAAATGACGGCATATTTTAAATTCGTGTTTTCTTTTTGTTTTCATATACACGATGAGGAAACGTTGCTCAAATATAGTATTATAATAATCAAATTCAACCTCTGAATTTTGATAAAACTCTTACTCTTTCCGTCTTTAGTTCGGAAACCCTATTTGTGCGTTTCATTATGACTGTTTACAAAATACTACAAAAAATTCTATTCATTTATGTACTTATATGCATGTAGATATGATAGTTAAAAAAGCACAGAGTAAGAAGAATGAGATTTAGCATATGGTTACAGGACAATTCACATAAACAAAGTAAATTTTAGACATTTTAGCATGAGCTCAAGACTTCTTTAAAAGGAACAACAGAAGCCAGAAAAGGAATAAGTGGTGGAGAAAACAAACACTCTCAATTCCATTTCCTATCTAATAGACTCGAATTTTATCGTTTTTTAAGCAGTAATGGCGCAGCATATAATGAAGATGCACTTTGAAAAAAGTCTTCACAGGATTGTCATCGATTATTTGTGAAACAAAGTAATTTTGGGGAATAATTATTATGATAAATTAACCTGACACGAAAATTCCCCCAGAAGTTTATATTAAAGTATTAAATTGCTTCATTTTTTTTATCTTTGAGATGAAGTCTTTATAATGACATGTATTCCCAAGTAACACGAAATATAATGTTACAAACCTGCAATTCGGCTTCCCAGCATAGTTTGTTCCATCATCGGGAAGACTGTTTTAAAGTCATCAGTATTGGACGGAGTCCGCGTTCGCGTCGGAGGTTACAGTGCTTGGCGACAACCTTGGCGACCACTTGGCGACTTCGCGACGGATTTGGCTACTTTGGCGCCAAAATAGATTATACCCGAAACATCGAGAATTTTCCCGATCCGTCCAGTAGGAACCGAGATACGTCTCGAACGTTCCTGATTGGTTGAGAGGCTTCTAGCCCCGCCTCCTGAGACCTATAAAAGGGTCCGCAACTGATCATCGAGTTGGAGTTTGAGAGAAGAGTAGTCGAAGAAGAGTAATCGTAGTCGGAATCGACGATGAAGAACTGGTCTTCCAGGAATTAGCAGAGCAGCGACGGAGTCAAGTTAGTGCTAAACTGAGCTGTGCGCTACTGTCTACAGTAGAGTTTTGTTGTGTGCTGTTGTTTACACGTCTCGCGGCTGAAGATAATTGTCTTCTCTGTGCTGTATATAGTTGTCGTCTTTGTGCTGTCCTGTGTGTCTTCGTGTAAATAAACGTCGTTGTTTTATTTTCTACTGCCGCCTGCTGATTGAGCGTTCTCCACACCATATAAATTCCACTATCCTAACGAACCCCGGTCATTTCGTAACAATAACCTCGGAAAGTCACTTAATTAAAAAGCTTTTTAAAAACTTCATCACTTCTGAGGCATTAAAGGTACATTCATTTGACGTGACTGCACGCTGGTGCTCACTTATTTCAGAAATTTTTATATGAATGAAAAATGTCGATGTGTGGTGTTACAAATTTTTTAAACAAAATTTTGAATTTTTATGAATGGCTGTGAATTTATTTTTATCGTTCAAAATGCAGTTAATTAATCTCAGTTCGGTAATTTTTAATCGACTACAACAATAATACTTTTGACGAGAATGTTTGGTTAAATTTACTATTATTTGTTAATTGAAATGTTTGTTGTTTTTCTTGTCAGGATTTTTTTTCTTTTTGCCTAAATTACTTTAACTCACACCGTTTTAATAATTAAAGAAGAAAAAAATGCGATACTTGACGTACTTCACTAACTTGTAGGTTCTTCCTTAATTGTCTAATATTCTGAGACAGTATGGGCATTTCATGCTTCTTAATAAATAAGAGAAAACGGTATATGCATTTTGTACGTCTTCTAAGTCTTTTCGCCAGAGTGCACTTTATTTGAAGCTCAATTCCTCAATCTGAATAAAAATCTCAGATCAAATTCTACATATCTAGATCAATAGTAGTAACACAAAAATTTATGAGATGACATTGCTATATGACATTGTCAGCATAAGTGTTTGTGCGTGTATATATATATATATATATATAATATAAAGAATTGCTCATTTAAAATTATAAGATAAATCTTAGACACTTTCTCTAATTTATCAGTTGCTTTCAATAAAAGTAATTAATCGCGCACTGAATTTTATTTTAGATTGTCTACTTCTTCTTGTCAAAATCATAATATAATGCTAATGACTTCGATTCAAATTTCTCAATTTAGCAATGGTTATCATAGAAATGGCAGCAAAATCCAAGACTTCGTAATGACATGTCAAAATTCTTTGTTGCCATTGCCTTAAAACAAACTATCAAAATGCAGTTTCTTTCGACTGAAATGAAACCTATTGATATTAATTAGACTTTCTGGCATTTAAAATCAAACAATGTCTCTCTAGAAGAAAGAACTATTTCGTTTGTCTATTATGAATGACGGATAAACTTTAAGAAAAGCTGCATAAAAAAATAGGCCTTTTCTCCTGATTTTGAAAATTCCTCCCTTGCGATATTTTTTTCTTCCTCTCTGTCTCTTTTCTTTTCGGGGAATTTCGAGTCGTGTTTTGTTCACTCGATGGCCAATTCAGAGATAAGAAATGTTTGGTCAATTATTTTAATGGAGATCAGTGAAAAAAGACTATTCTCCAGTTGTTGTTCTTTTTTACTTACTTTTTTTTACTTTATAGTATGAATGAAGGAGGGTTTAAAAAAAGGCTAAATTTTCTTTCTCTTCTTTTACTGTTTTATTAGTGTGTGAATGTTTGAAGAAACAATAGGCTGTGATTAAAAAAAGCTTTTTTTTTAAGACTTAGCTTTAATATTATGCTCTTGTTGTTATTTTCGTTATAATTCGACTATTTTATTTTCATTTTGTATTGTTTTCATTTTTTGCGCTAGTTAAGAATTGATAATGAAAAAATATAGAAATGTTCTTATTACATATTTAATAATGATTTGAATACATTTCATTTCATATATGGGAACAAACTAAGGAAATGAATGAGAAAAGAAGATCTCGAATCTGATTTTTCGTATATTTTGTACAAGTTCCGGATTGGCGAGCCATTTCTCGCACTTCTGTTGGATTCATATAAATAATGATAGCGAATTGGGTGTGAAGTAGTTCAATATACAATCATTTAGCCAACTTGAAATTTGTTTTGGTGATTAATAGCCAATTTGCAATATCCGAAAGCCAAATAAAATACGGCAAGGAAGTCTTTCGGCAACTACCATATGGTATCATTTTCTGGTGATCAAAGTTTATGTTCAAGCAGTACCAATGAATGCAATTGTACACTGTAAGTCCTACTACTTGAAGCTCTAATTCTTACTTTTAATTTGAATTATTAATTTTCTTAATTTTAATGCGCTTTTCTAATTCTTAGATAATTTTGTTTGTCATAATGCTGTGTCATTTATGTCTTTATGAATGTTCACTGTCCAATTTTCAATAGCAATATTGAAGATAAAATAATTAAAAAAGGAAGATATCGAATAGTTATTATAGTTTATAAGCAATATTCAATAAAAGACAGAAACAAATAATGCTTTGGAGTAAATGGGAACTTACCTTAAAAGATATTCTGATGCAATATACAGATATTTCTCAACATTTCAAATATATTTTCTTTAAATCATATGGTTCCCGCAATCAAAAGCCGAAAAACTTATTCCAATTACCCCTAGAGTTTCTTCTTGTTTTTACAATGCTCAATATTAAATTTCTATTGCTTTTTAGACCAAATCTCTTAAATTTTAAATAATTATACACAGTATTGTAATTCAAAATTAAGCATTCAAACTGTTCAGGTTTGTAGAAATACTTAATAACAAGCCACAGTATAAAAATTATTTAACTAATTATTAATAATTAGCAAAATAATTTTACTAATTATTTCGTCTTAAATGAAATTCTTTTACTAGTTCCCTTTTTCAGCTAAGAGTATCGTAAGAAAAACTTTGGAGATTAAATTAATTTTATACCCATTATTATATTATACGCAAAATTTTGTCCTTTCATTTACATCTGTCTTATTTATGTAGTCGCCTTTTTGAGTTCATGGATTTACAAGTTCACAATCTTCTATGTGACGAATTCAGTTCCTAAGGTGATAAAAATCGGCAATTTTGGGCAAAAATTATGTTCTGGAATTTCATTTTCCAGTCTTTTAAGTTTTCAGATCTTGTCCACAGAAAAACATAAAAAAAGATTTCTTTGGATTCAGGAAGATCTAAAGACCTGGAGATTCATTTAAAATCTCGTAGTCTATTTTTTCCCCTTATAATATAATCTTTATACTTTTTCTCTTAATGCTTCCTATTTGTTAAGAAGAAATTTATTACTTAACTTTTAGAGCATAAAAAAAAATACACAGCAATTCATTTTTATAATCCTGCTTCGCAAGTTCGCAGTAGAATGGAGAACACCACATATCGACGACATTTTTCCTTCATATAAAAATTCCTAAAATAAGTGAGCATCAGCCTGCAGTCATATTAAATTAATGGACCTTTAATAGGTTTAATAAGTAATGGCTGTTTTGAAAAGCTCTTTAATTATTCCATAAAAGTGACTTTCCGAGGTTATATTTCGGGTTACTTCGGAATACATGTTATTACAAAGACTTCATCTCAAGGATAAAAAAATGAAGCAATTTAATAGTTTGATATAAACTTCTGGGTGAATTCGTGTCAGGTTACTTAATCATAATGATTATAGCTCAGAGTATTACCATTGTGCTTTGTTTGTGAATGATCGGAAATAATCAATCTTATCTCCTCTTTTTGTTTTTTCGTATACGAAGACAGAATCAAAGAGAAAATAACGTAGTCGTCAAAGAATTCAAACTTCAGCCTTTGACGAATATTCATGATTCTAAAAATCATATTTTTGGAACTATACCGATTTTCCTGTCTGTGAACATGATACCTGAAAAATGTTTCGAGCTAGATGAATAAAATTCGATATATGGACTTTGAATGAAATTTGTAGATTTCCGTCAAAGTTTGAAAGAAATATATCCAGAGGAAGTTTCTCTACCCGACTCTCCAAAATAAGGAAGCATTATAGAAACCCTACAGAAACAGTTGGATGGATAAAATTTGGTAAACACATTTTACTTCTAAAAGTGTGGACATGTGTCACATTCGGTCCCAAACCTGTCAAGAAGTGGATCGTCTATTACTTTGTACTTTCCCATGCATACAAATGCAATGATCTAAAAAATAGAAATTTGGTATGTGATCTTGTTACTTTATTTGCATTCTGCATCAAATGTGCTTTCAACTTTCCAGAAAATAGGAGTCCGAAATTCATATTCGGGTTTTCTGGTACTTTATATTAACCGCACCCCAGCGGATACTCGCTAAAAATCACAGGTTCACAGATTCTATCGTAACTATTATTCATTTGAGGCATGCCATTAATAATACACAAATACTGGGTTTTTTATTATACTATGGAGCAAGCAACTCTGATGTGTAGGACTATGAAAATAAAAATCTGAGCATTTAGGGCATTCACACCCCACCACTAGATTCTCATTTTCATGCAAGTGAGGGAATAACACCTTCATTAGAGAATACGAGAGAAAATTTCAAGGGGACCCCTTTCGCTGGTTTTCTTTCCAAATACAATGGCGTCTCCTCATGACTCCTTTGGAATGTTGAAGTTTTACGAGATTTACGAGAAGAGGATGCGGCGGTGAATGTCGACTGCCGTTTCTTATCTTCTGATTTCTGTTGCATGTGACAACAAAGGTCTGAACTCCATTTTAAAATACGTTGCGCTTCTTTTATCTGGAATCACGGCAGACATTCTAAAAACATCAAATATTAACGGATGAAATAAACAGGGAGACGATATTCAAAAAGACTTCTTTTGAATAATGGTGTGACCATTGCATCGCATGCTAAAGAACTATGATAAGGTCAGAAATCTTGAATGTGGAAAAAACTTATTAGAAATAATGGCGCTTAAGAAATGTAAGATTTTAATCAAAGCAGTATAGTTTTGCAACGAATGAATAAAACGACATGAGTTGAATTTCTTCGTATAATAAAGCGTCATGAGGAATAGCTATCAGCATGTCAGCAAAGTTGTGAAACTATTGATAAAATCGTATCTTCCCTTCAATGCTCTTACTCCATGTTATAAATTATATTTACGTATGTAGGTAGCAAACGTTTTACTTTCTCGTATATGAAATATAGAGAACGAATTGTAATAATCAAAAATGAACAAATAAACAGCATGAAATAATATTAACCAGTTAATAACGGAGCATATTTTTTTTAAGTCCCTCACATTCCCGACCTTTCATTTTTTTAAAGTCAAGTGATGACGTATATGCATGTCGCACGTAATACAAATGGTTGTATAGTAAATTTACAAAAAAAAAAAATACTATTTCACTTTTATTTTTTGTATACGTTGTGTAGAAAAAGTATAGTAATCGTCAAAAAATTCGAACTCGAGATTTTGACGGATCTCCACGTTTTAGACCTCCTTGGGTTCGAAAAACACATTGTCTCATAACTCAAAAAACTCATCCAAAACATGCCACAAACAGGTAAGTCCTTTTGAGCTAAACGGATGAAATTTGTTATGCACTCTTTATGCCAAATTTGGACATTTCTGTCGAATGTTGAGAAAAATCCGTTCAGGTGAAGAATATTTGTCCGACTTTTCAAATATAAGTTAAACAACACAAAAAGGAAAGAATTATATAAAGAGTGAAATTTGGTTCACAGATTTAACATCTGTGTCTAGACACCAATCAAATTCTGATCCAAATCCAACAAGGGGCTGCTTCATTGGTCGGTCCCCACTTTCAGAAACATCAAATGCGATAACTCAAGAACACAATGACTTAAATATATCAGATTTGATATGTTATTTTTTGACTACATTTTTTGGTCAAATTTTTGTATGAATCGACTGGGAAAAACGGGTCTAAGACACATTCCCTTTTTTGATACTATTAACTGCCTGTCAGGAATTAAACACCAAAAAACCCGCCAAAGTTGACGCGATAGTTTTAGTAAATTTGTTAAATTCGTGCCAAAAGCTAATATTTTGTAACTATTTTACTCCATTGTTGTGTAAGCCGTCCTCTGGGATTATTAGAGAGCATGCGAGAAGTTTTGTGGAGACTATTCCCTTAGGTTTTATTTGACAATGGATGGAGTTACACGGGATTTTATGCCAAATTTTAGAGAAAAAAATTATTTCGAAATGTGTTTAACCTTTTTTGATTTAGTTAGTAGTTAGTTTCCAAAGTAAGGACTAAAAAAAAAAAAAAAAAAAAAAAAAAGAGTAAAAAAAAACAAAAAAACAGCTCCCTCAATTCGAGTAAAACATTTTTGAAACGATACAAATTTGTGAGAACGATAATTCAAGCACTTAGTAAACTACTCTAATTAAATTTGGTACGCAGATTTAACATTAAAACTGTAAATGTGTAATTTTGGACCAAATTCACGAACAGGAAATCCCATATGTAAGGAATTGTTAACGGTGACGTTTATATAAAAATTGTTTTTCTGCGAAATCAACAATGCTTTAAACTTCCAAAATAAATAAATAAAATAATGAAAAGTAAAATTTTATATCATTTTCGAAATGATATCGCTATTTTTGAATTTTTATAAGTGGCGTTATAGTTTTCCGCGCAGCCATTTTATGCTTTAGACACCATTTCCATGATTATAGCTATCGCCATTCTGATGTGAATGCGACTTTATGGGAACTTTGCATACATAGAAATAGACTTTAACGGGCACTTTACATATTTGTATACAATTTGTAAAGCATTTTTGCCATCCACTACACATATAAATAATTAGATTTAATTCTAAACACTTTTCATTCCCTTTTAACGACCTGCTGCATTGGGAATCATAGTATCCAAAAACCCTGATAAAACTCTCACAAAATGGATGTAATCCATGGGAAAAGGTTCGCATGCAGTACAAAATCCATATGAAGTGACGCTCCAGTTTCTCACGAATTACATGTCGATAACTTCAATGGCTATCATGCGTCACCAGAGACAACCGGCCGATGTCACTTTCTCACGCAAGATTTAACCAAATCCTTCGACAAGAAGGACAAGAATGAAATAAAAAAAGGAGGAATCCAATCCTTGTCCATCCCGAATAACTCGCGAAACTATTCTTCTCAGCCGATTCACGGCAAATGAGGGGGGTAATGGAAACCGATCTCTCCAGAACCTTTTCTGGAAGTTTGGGGTAGTCATGGCAACGGTCGATTAACTTGTGTCCGGGACTTTATTAAGCTTGTCGTCCTGTGGTCGCTCTCCTTACTTTCTTTCTTTTTCTTTTTTTCTTTTTTATGTGTGTGTTTTCCCCTTGTTCGAGGACAGGAAAATATCGTCAGCTCTGCATTCCATTATCGTGCTCATTTTCCGACCGTTTTCACATTTGTACCCACCAATCAATGGGCTGGAGTTAAGCCGGTTATTTCTGCACGGACGAATTTTCCCACACGGTATTATAATGGTGTGTTATGTTAATGTGCTTTTTAAGGTAATGAAGCTCGTGCTAGAATTTTTATGGATGACTCATGTTTCTTATTTGTAGGATGTTTAATATATGACAATTTGATGAATCAACACATCATTTTTGTTCTTGGAACATCTGGGGGCAATTTATCAGTTGAATGACCCCTGACATTTTTTATGTGATGAAGGTGTCCAATATATAAACATAGTTTAAAAAGAAAAAAAATAAATGTTTATATTACAATCTGAAATTCCAAGAAATAGTACAAATCGGTAAAAGGACCACACCTGTGAGCCCTAATTAAGTAAAATTTGCATAAATTCAACTTTAAAATTGTTTCTAGGGAGAAGGAGGAGGGCGTGCCATTGGACTTTTTAAATCGCTGTCCAATGAGGAGGGCAGTATCTGATGCTGGAAATCTTTCCCCACGCCTCTTCAAGAGATCAGCGAAACCAGTGGTTTAACATTATTTCTAACTCTCATTGGGTCTGTGCAACTAAAAGTCATTATTGTTATTATTATGCATAATAAGTAGCGGTGATATTTCATTAATAAAACCTTACAATGGCGTAGCAACATATAAGCGTTCTTAGTATGCATGTTGCATATGCAGCGATTGCATCTTTATATGTTTGGAGTATAGACAACAGGATTATACAATTCTAATGTTTTTTTTTTTTTTTCGTTTACAGCTATTGCTTTGAGTTTAAGATAAAATAAAATTTAATCATAAAATCAGTTTCTATATACTTCCTTTTAAATATTTTTTAATATAAAAATATACTTTCCACTCCATTTACAGGCTTTCAGAGATTTAGCTATGTTTGACTATGAATGGTTGATTTGGGGAAATAATTTAGAATTAAGATTAATTTTCAAGCACATAAAAATTGCTTTCATCCATAAATATGAGCTTATTT
>JAPMOR010030081.1:0-13323 GCA_026543865.1 Argiope aurantia | reverse complement strand
GGAAAAGGGGTCGAAGGCCTTATCAAGATCCCGCAGTTTATTGATTCGGGCCCTAGAAAGGGATACTGCTCCTTCATCGATCGGATCTCCCCTTTTTCGTCTGCGGTTCTTTTTTTCTGCAATAAGAGTAAGTCAAACGGATCGTCTGGCTACCTGAGCAACCTCCCCTCTCTCACTGGGGTGAAGGAGAGGATCTGCTTATGGAAGAAAAGAACTATGAATGTGTAGCATGGGAATTGGGGGGGGGGGGGGGTGACAGAAACCAAGTTTCTTATGTTTCGCAATCTCGAAGACGTTTCTTGAATTTAACTGCGTTCACTCCTCTTTGCTCGTATTGTTGTAAAAATAAATGGATGTAATCTAATGGATGTAATCCGTTTTCGATGCAGAAATCAGTTCGGGTATTTAGCTGATTTCTTCCAAAAAGGCTCCGCTCTTAAGAGGCACCATATCAGTGTGCGACAAAAAATGTACTAAGCCAAAACAAAATCAAGTATCTGTATATTTTAAGATCATTAAATTTAAGACTTTTTTGTGTTTATAAATGCGTTTGCTGACCTATGTAGTTCTTTTTTTTACAGCCATCAGTTTGCAAAAGCACAGAAGATTTAAAAAAACAAACACATCTTTTAATCCTGTCTCACAAAGATCACAGTTTCCTTCGTAAGCCGATAGTTGTTCTCGCCAGTCTCAATAGACATAAAAAAATCTCGATGATCCCTCGTATAGAATAGATTGCTTGTTTATAGCATAAAATTTATATCTCTTAGTTTATCTGTGTAAGAAAAGATCTCAGAAGATCTAACTCTTCGCTGCGTGAGCAAGTTTTTCCATTTCTCTCTTTCTCACATACATCTTGGTAGGTCCTTACTATCTTATGTATAAACAGAGTCGCTTACCATATGTTGCGGTTTGTGCACAGATGGTGCTTCTGACTCTTGTTCACAATGTGTTTGTCAACAGCCACTCGCGAGAACTGGAACTTGCGTGGTAGGTACGGAACCCAAGGATGGAATTTGGAAAAAAATGCCATGAACGTTAAGCTTTGTAAATAGTTTAGTTAGTATTTATATACCCATGTCATCGTTAATAAATATCTAAAAAGACACCGATTTTGGAATTCATTAAACATTTCCATTGAACACAGAGGCAATGCCACCGAGAGGACTGGTGAATTGACAGTTGGTGATTAATGTAATTCTATGATCTTTTTGGATTGGAACATCCGCGGAAAAAAAATTCGAAGCAGAAGGGACACTAACAAATTTATGCCAAACTAGATAACTTGGTTAATTTGAACCTTTTTGATTTTCATTCGTTGACAATCTGAGTTTTCCCTCAGACCCTTGGAATTTTCTGTTTATGTAATGATAAAATATTGTCTGCGAGATAAAGGTCTTTTCTTTCGTTTAAAGTTAAGTCTGCAAATTATAATTTATTATAAACCTGAAATCGATTCAGAGGACATTGCAAGTCGAAAAAGGTACGTTATATTCTGCGGCTGATAATGTTTTTCTGAGAATGAACACAATGGAAATTGCTCAAGGAAAACATATTAAACACATTTTATGAACTAAATTTTGTAATAAAAGAAGCAAAATTATTAAAACGTATTAACAAACGTATAGACATTAATTCAAATGTTAAAAATGAAATATAACTTCCCAAAATATATATCTATTTTTAAATATTTATTAAATTTCAAACATGGATGTCGCATTCTTTTCTTAAAAAAGTTTTTATTTCTCTTTTACTCTCCGAATCAATCTGCAACTGCACTTTTATTCCGGTACAATTTGAAAACCATTTCATCTTTATCTTTAAGATTCTATATTTTGAGCAAATTTTACCTCTAAAAGGATTCGTGTCGTAATTATACAATGAGATAAGAAATTTTCTTTGATAGTTAGCAAAGAGAGAGATCGATTGAAATAAAATTATTTGAAGGTAAACTTTTATACATATTGGTGTATCGAGCATTTTCTGTTTTATATCTGTGAAATAAAGTGATTTATCATTTGCAACAATACTTTACAATTAATCTGCATATTTCCAGGCAAATGAGCTTTAAATACCAATGTTTTAACAATGATTAAAGCCGTGATATAACCACCGTTTTCTTTTGGTTAGAAATAGTAGAAATAGGCAGGTCTGTAAAAAATATATTTGAGTGAGTAGAACGACAAAATGAAAATTCATCAATAATATCTTCTGCCTCTCAGGCATCTCCAGATTATTTATTCCAATAGACACCGGGAAAACAGAATGTCGTTTAATTATTACGATTTTAAATCTGTTATACACCTAATTAAGAAAACTGAAACACAAATCGCTTGTGTTTATTAATTAAGAAGTGTCACATTTTCTCTAATAAGCAAAAATCAAAGCAGAATGACACAAAAAATTAAAGTCAAGAAAATCATTTAGACTGAAGGAATACACATTCTATTGATTTTAACTTAGAAGAAAGCGCATCTTTCTATTTGATGGTAATTTTCTTAAAGTCCACGCGAAGATTGAAGGTTATGGAGCCAGGGTATTAACTTTCTATGCTTCCGTCAGCGAAGGCGAAACCATCAAAATACTGGTCCCGTAAAGCTATTTGGAAAGATAACTTCTTGACGCTACCTTTCAAAATCAGAGAGTTAGGTGGAACAATGACATCAATGGCAGGAGTATTCACAACATCCTACCCAAAGTGAAAACACAATAGAATGATTCAGAGGCCAAAAATTCTATTTGCCTCAGACACTGTAAAAAAAATAAGATGTCGATCGTCTGTCCATATATTTATGAACACGATGCACCGTTCTAGAGTTATGCATTTCAGCGTATATTATCATCATGACTGCAAATCTATATCAGATTTTGGATCATTGAGCGCTTTGTGTTTTTGCAAGCGTATGAAAGCAAACATTGCATGCTATATTGACAGTGGCGTATCTAGTTTGGGGCAAGCAGGGCACGCTCTCTGGGCGCCATTATCAGGAGACGCAAAATGGATGAATCAATTTGTTTCATTTCGAAGAAAAGGTTTTTTTTAATTACTCTTGTTCTTCAGATTCTTAAAAGTGAAAGCGGTTGCTGTCACGTGAGGGTAAATACGAAGAATGCATTTTTTTTTCAACCTGAAAAAAAAATGCGGAACAGGGATTTAACGAAATCCATTTTGAACCTCATTGAGGTCATCATAAGAATTTAGAAAAAGGAACATGACAATGGATCATCTTAAGAACACCACAAAGTCTATCAAACTAACTGTGCTTTCATCTTCATATCTATAGGACAAATTAAGAATAAAGTATTATTCCTATTTTCAAAGAGTGCGAAAAAAAAACTTCTTTTGTTTAATAAAGTGCAAAGAAAGTCAGTTCTAAATTATCAAGATTTAAAATTTTCTATTGACAACGAAAAAAATGTATAGGATATTTTTTTTCATTATTATAATTATATGTGTTTTTTTCTTTTACTTGATTAAGAGAATTGTGTGCATTTCATCTAATTTTTTTAAGTACAAGATCAATGAAATGATATTTATTTCAAATTCATCTATTGCATTACACTTTCACACAACAATTGTTGGAATCTCTTATTTAATATCTTTTAAATAATTGAAGTTATAAATACATTTTTTTTAGCAAGAGTAGTAAAATTTCATTCAAATTGTTTGTTTATTTCATTCTTTTAAAAGGAGAGGTTCTGGTTTAGTATTTGCCCTGAACGTCAATTTAGGTAGATATGTCGTTGGTCGCGGTTCATCTCCAACATACTTTAATTCAATTCTCCCTTTCAATAACACCTGCGATTGTTGAGCTTGAGTCAGTTCTATATTTTAAGCATCAACATATTCAGCCATCTGCTTATATTAATTCGTTAAAGCTCTTTGTAGATACTAGTTATGGTCGCAAAGGCTAATGGATATTAATCTTTCAGGTAAAAAAAATTATTATTTATTGGAAATCTTCCATTTCATATATAAGAATGAAGATTTGATTTTACACCGAATCTCGATTTTTTGTCCTCTTTCAAAATTTTGAAAACTGAAGTTAGTGGTACTGCTTGCGAGACAATAAATATTGCTTTTAATTTTATCATTCTATTATTTATTTACACGCAACTTTAGACATTTTTACACATCAGGAATTTGGAAAACAATTAATTATATATGAAAAAATTTAATGTATAGTATATCTTTACAAGACCATATGCTAAACTTTTGACATTTGTTTCTTAAACATTTGACATCTGCATAACCATAAAACGAAATAAAGCTGATCGATTCGATAACACATCGACGATGCATTCTTCATTCTGCAAAATCCAAGCGAAGCAAGTCACGAAGTTTGAGCACAAAAATATTACGCTCACAAACTCGAAAGACTCGAATGGATGCAACGTTGAGCGACAATGCATTCTTCAGGAAAAAGGACATCCTTCCGCTTTTCACCATCGTTTAACTGAATTTCATCAAATTCTTTTGTAGGATTAATTGCATGTGAAGATTTACTCCAGATCAGAAAGAAAGGACCCTATTAAAAATCTGTGGCCGGGAAACTCCCCGCAGACAGAAAATAAGGGGAGGGGGGATTGCTTCCGTGATGATTCACTTTAATGAAATCATATTCTACAGCTCGATTAAAGAGAATAGGCTGGGGACGAAAATCAACAACTGCAATTGTAACTTGCCTTTTGCCATGCTATATTCCCGAGACGATTGGCCACTAGGCGACGACTTACATGTGCAAATACTCAAAGATTTTCCCCAAATTCTTGATCGG
The DNA here is from genome assembly GCA_026543865.1 of Argiope aurantia. Taxonomy (NCBI): domain Eukaryota; kingdom Metazoa; phylum Arthropoda; class Arachnida; order Araneae; family Araneidae; genus Argiope; species Argiope aurantia. Next base: position 8,545 of record JAPMOR010030081.1, on the reverse strand, counting down.
AGCACTTGAAGGAGGCCATTTTTGAGTTTCTCTTGACCGCTTTTAGAGCCGATGTAGTACTGAAATTTGAATTATTGGGAAAGCTCCTTAATTGCTACAGGAATTTCTGACACTTCTGCAGGAAGAAAGGTGCATATGTATTAGCATTTGAATACTCGTGCTCATTCGAAAAGCGCATGACGGAAGGATAAATTTTATCTAGAGTCGATATTTTCATTTTTATATATATTCTAGGTCTTTGTTATATTTTTATATGGATTCTTGATCTCTAGATAAAGATAAGAGTTTTTTAATCCTTCAGCGCATTCATCTATTTTTGTAAAGCTCACATATGTGAGTGGTAATTTGATTCCAAATTTTTAATCACTTATTTCTTATCTATTGGTTCTTATAACAGAATAAAATGATTGTCTTTAATATTTAATTAGTATTACTTTCGATATTCACGCCACTGGGTGGTTGATAAAATGTGTGTTTTTCTCCATTTTATCTTTCTCAAGTTTAATTAGTTTTTCACTTATTGCATATAAAAGTAACAAAGATCGTAATAGGAAACGTTTGAGCATTTGATGTACAGAGTGCCCATAATAAAACTACCCTATTTTAAAATTTTCTAAAAATGAAACTATTATTAGAATGTTATGAAATTTTATGTAAGACATAATAAAGGAATGGAAATTTGTTTGAGGGAATAAGACAAAATAGTTCAAAACTCTGCCACTAGAGGATGCTTTTTTAATGAACTACTTACCTTTGTTAATCCTTAACTGGGGAGGTGAAATTTTAGAACTTAACTGGGGAGGTGCGGTTTACGAGACCGCATTTCATTTAGACTTAAATTAAATTTTCTGATGAATGTATTAGTATGAAAAACTACCAATATATTTTGCAGATATTTTTCTTGATATATAGATATGTTTTAGAAATTTTTCAAAATATATTGTCATTGAAAAAAGTAAATGCGTTGGAACATACATTTTCTTCTCAAATTACATGTTACAATAATTAATACTCTTGAAAAAGCATATTACTTTTTACTTTTTAAATCATATTTATTTTTACAGTATATGTATATAGGAGACAATATAATGTAAAATTCAACAATTATATGAAAAAAAAATGACATTGGGTAAAATTGGCCCTTTTTTTATCGGCTTGTGTGATTTTCATAACACGGTTTTCTAACGCATTTTAAACATACAAGTTAAGAACTAGTATAAAAATCAACTTATAAATTCTGTATGTATAACTCTTGGTATATTAATATATTTTATAAATTTTTCAAAATAAATTATTACCAGAAAAACTGATTATGCTTGAACATTCATATCAAAATCAGTTGAATGCGAACTTTCATCGAAAGACTCCTCTGTACAGTTATCCTTATCACTAAAACCACTTTTTGCTTCCTTTAAAAGTATCAGGAGCACTGCATCGTAATAGGATCAGTAAAATGGGTGATATTTTGGGCCCCCAGTTTTAGTGCCATCTGCTAAGCCTTGTTTATCACTGAGATACTAATAGGGAGATGCGGTCTTAGAGGCCGAGCTCGAAGAAATAACTGAATTATTTTAAAAAGCATCTGCTGAAATCGGTTGAAAAAGTGCACGTGTATTGATGGTCACAAAACAGGAAGCTACAGGGTCAATCCATGCAATTGAGCTAAAAATAAAATAGGGGTGAGAGAAAATCCATCGCTAGCGGTCTCACAGACCGCACGTCCCCAGTTAAGAGTTAAATGGTATTCAATATGATGGCCATCATTTTCAACTCCTGTCTAGAATCATAATACAGTATACTCCCCAATGAACCACTGTGTGTTTCGGAAATGCTACGAACATGCAGTGAAATATTATCTTTAAGAGGGTAAATTTCTGGATTATCACGATTTGACCCTATTATTCAAATGGCTCCATTGTCAAAAGTCTCGGGGATCGGAATCAAGGAATCGGGGAAGCTACAGATCATGAAAATGGCTGCTGATGACAAGTTCTTTGAAGTCATTTTTCTGGACGTCCGCAACACAAAGGCTTGAAGCAAAGGCTCCATCGCAAAAAATTTATGCATAGAAGGCAATGACATGCTTGCATATCTAGAAACCATCGTTTTTACAGATCAAATTTACAATTTATTCTGTAAAAACGATGCATATCGCTATTTGGTGATCGAACTGGACCTCTAACAATTCTTCGAATAAATATGGATCCAGATTAAATGATGTCGTAAATCCACAACACACAGCTACTTTTGGAGGCTACAGCAAGCCTGTAAAGCTGAACGATGACTTTCCGATTCTTGAATTCAGCACTTGTGAGTATTCACCGTCAAGTAAAAGTGTGCCTCGTCTGTCCAGAGAATATTTTAAAGCCAGTCTGAATCACCAATAAATTGAAGTGAGAACTGGTGTCGAGTCTTAAAATCTGTATATAAGTTGAAGGTAGGAAAATATTACGTCGCATGATTTTTGGTCAGTTGAACTGAGCAGATCCAATTTTGCTGCCGTACAATGGGCACTTATACCTGCCTGTACATTGGAAGCTTTGTCTCTTTCTGCCTGAAATGCAACTTTCTTCATTGCTTTTGCAGAAACAGGTTTTCTTCCTCTTCCAGATCGAAAATTAAAGGTACCTACTTCTTCAAATGTGGCTACCGATAATCGAAGACTTATAACCATCAATGTCTGACATTTATGATGAGCATCTACTGAGGAATTATCGCTTTGATAAAATAATTTAATTAATGAAGTGCAATCTGATAACCGTAACGACATTCTGACTAATAATAGTAAGTGCATTGAAAACAAAATCGCAGTGGAAGTTCTAAACTTTTTTACAACTGTTGCTTGACGTGGAAGAAAATTTGCTTTTCTATTTCTTTTTCTATATTTTTTTTAAATCTTTCATTCGAAAATTAGTTATCGAACAAATTTTCAATTCCGTGAAATTATCGAACGAACACCTCTTGAAAAGGTATAGTGCTTTGCAGTTGCTCTTGCATTCTGAGATAAATTTCGTAAGGGAACTCGAGTGCCTACATTTAAAAAACGCACACACACATTTCGCCATTTTAATGCTTTGTTATTATCGTGTTAAATATCGAAGTAACTGCCCCCCCTCCCCCCATTTTTTTTGTAATTTTTAGTTGAGAGCAGTTAATTCGAGTGTATTCTTTGGTAGTTGCTGTTGAAGTTTGTAACCAAGAGGGATTTTAAAAATTTTAATGAATTTTACAGTTTATTTTAGAGATAATGTAATTTAATTAATGTAATTTAGAGATAATGTAATTAGATGTATGATTTATTGTGTCAGAAAGACCAATGGAGAAAAAGATGGAAAATCTAAATTAAAAACAACATACTATTTTTTTAAATTTATTAAACAAACGCCTTCTGGCAGCGAATATTAGAACCATACTCACCCCCTCCAAACAAACGCCCATACCTTCATCAGGATTTATATAATAACATTCATTCTACATTTCACAACATTTCGAGCAAGAGTTTCTTTGTAGAAAACTTTAAAATAAGGTCCTTTAATTACGGATACCCTCTATTTTAATGGTTTCTATAACGACTATAATAAATAATAATTTTAAGCACTAAAATCTTAATTAGGTAGAGATTTTATATGAATTAAATATATTTTCAGTATAATTGTTTTACTTTCCTTAATAAAAGAACGAGATTCTTTCGCTCTTTTATTTATTAGCTTTTTAAATTACAATTTTACTTTATTACGAAATACAAAACTAAAATGATTAACAAAATTGTGATATATCAAGTGATACCAATGAAATATGAAATGATACCAAGAGTACCAATGAAAACCTACTAAATTAGAACTTGGTTAAGAGAGGTAATATTATTTTATCTTCGAATACATATTTATAAATGCCATGTTGAAGCGATGCTGACTGAGAAAGATGTAGAGAATAAAATTTACAGAAGGCCTGGTGAAACGTTACAAAACTAAAAAATCCTCTCTTTTACAGCAAATGCATAGAACAGCACTTTTACAAACTTTGAATTATTAACAAATGTACTTACGTTTTTACTATTTGCACTTCATAGATGATCAATTATAAAAAATATTATTACATTATTTATATTTAATAAATACGCAACTTCAATATTCGAGTTGCAGTTTTGCGTTAAAAAACAGAAAGTCCTCCGGGAGTGACTACAGAACCTAGTCTATAGGAAGAATAATTTAAATACATAAGTAAATTACATAGTTCTACATGTAACCATGAAAATCTTCTGATATTATTATTATTGCATTCGCTTTCATGAGAATATGGCAGAGAATATGTCCTTTAGAATTATCCTTCATGAACCGAAAGCAGCGTTTCGAATCAATTTTGAAAACTGCTTGTAGTGGCGTTATCAGCAGCTACAAGATCATCGCACAGAGTGTTAAACAATATGCAAGTTCCAATGGCTGGCGTAATAAAGTGTATAATTACTATCACCAAATAATAAAATACTCGCCGTCTTAATAAGGTATCGTCAACTAGTGAACATAACTAACTTATGTGCCAGCCAAAGAATACCAAGTTCCAAATAATATCAGTAATCGCATGTTTTCGTCTCTTCTCTTCTTGCTTCTTACTGAGCTGTCCTTCGTCTCATCCTTTCTTTCCAATCGATTACATTGCTCCTCTCCCTTTCATTTTTATTTGCAATGGCCAGATAGAAAAAAAAAAGGGGGGGGGGGGTCAAAGAAAAATAACAGAGGGAATCCGTTTACCTAGACGTCACGTGCTGTCGTAGAGGAGAAAGAGGTGGGCGGGCATACACTATTTGTGACCCGTTATTTAGAGCGATTATTGTATAGCGATGACTTCCGGCATCAGAGGAGATTTTCTAATGGGTTAGATTTGTTATTGCTCTACTCCCGTGTCATTTACATTCCTACCTACCCTTTACACTGTATCCTTGCAAAATTAGTGCATTTGGCGGATAAAGTTTTAAAGAAGGAAGAAAAGTTGCTGACTATTCAATAAATCCGAAAAACCGACTTTGGAATTAAATCAGCCAGTGAAGACAATAGCTCACAAACCTAACTAATTAGAAGCATAAAATTTCCTACAAAACTTTTACATCTAAAATGGTACAGTTCTATCCAATTTTGGAAGAAGTCCATAAATGGGAAATCTTTTCTAATTTCGTTGATGTGCGTAATTCGAAAAGAATGATCGCTTGAATTTGGCACATAGTTTTATAGCCAGGTGTATGCCAACGTTTGGGCCACTATACATACGAAGAGAGACCATTGATCGCTTTGTGTATTCGTAAATATGGGAAATGATAACTAAAAAACACCACAGATAAAAGGGAATTTGGTAAGTGGTATTCATTCAAAATTGTGAATTTTTATCCTAGTTGGACCAATCGACCAAAGATTCAAATATGTCAATATTTGATTCTCTTCTTTGTACAACACGGTTAGACAAGAAAACACATATGCACACTGCCTACATATGCATTAGAAATACGAGGGTGGAACACACCTGCGTGGTTGAAATTCATGTTTCTCAGATAGTTCGGGTACGTAAAATGATGATTCCCAAGTTGCCCAAGATATAGTTTTATAGAGAATTTCTCGAAGGAATGAGCGTGAAAGGGCAAACTAAATATTATTTGCCTTAAAAAGTATAGTGACAATGCACTCAAAACATATGTAGAAGAAAGAGCAACAATTACTACCTCAATTCTGAAAACAAACGAAGATTCTCCCTCGTGCCAATTTAGTGACTGGATTGTTATATTGTTGGCATCCACAGAATCGGGGTAATTGGACAAGAGCAATATACAAATGAATCATTGAAGGATGTGCCAAAATTTATGGCTTGGTCTTGGCACCTCAGACTTTCTGATTCTGAAACAAGATATGAAGATCAATTTCAGAAAACAAATTTTGCGTAGCAAATTCATTAGTAAGCATGTAAATAGAAGAGTAAAAATGTGTAAGATGCTCGGTGTAAAATAAACATTTTCTATGTGTTGTAGACGAGCTTCTTTAGTAAATAGTAGTTTTCGGTTTTCTAAATCAGCTTTGAGATGGTTTTATTACTTGTATTCAATCATTTGCAGAACGCGATTTCTTTCCTTCAATAAATGGGGTTATCTCCCAATCTTTTCCGTAAAATAACACAAAAGCCCGTTTTGTGTAAAAATTATTTCGGAAGTTTTAGTTTTGCCGAACTGGAACTAAAACTTATTGCAGATCTCTAATTTTAATAATTCCAAAAATGAATTCCACACTTGAAGTTTCATCAAAATTTAAAGTCGATTTTTTTTACAGTTTCAAAATTTTTTACACGTTTTATTGGAGAAAGTAAAATGCATGCTGGCTATTTTTAGGTTGAACTTGTTTAAAGCCAAAGAATGTCAGCTGCTGCCTTTTTCGCCAGCTTTCAATAGTCTCTGTTATCACAAAACTGATGTTGCAGATTCTCTTTCGAACTAATCACATTTTTGAGGCATCACGAGTCACAGTTATCAAAATGTTCAATCCTTGCTTTAATATCGCATCTGCTTTTCCATCTCACAAATTCTTCGAATAAGTTTCTGTGAATGAGACAAGGATAGAAATCCCCCGGATGTCAACCCCTTTTTACTCTTTCTGAAAAGGGCAAAGTTCGATAGGAGTTTAATCTTTCTTCAATAGTTGAAATTGTTTTATTATTCGCACCGCATTTCAATTACGCCGAATGTGATATCCGATCGAATGCTTAAACTTGACTAATCTATATCACATATCCCTTACTGATAGCATACAAAACGTTCTAAAAATACAATATCTGATTTTATGGGGGAAGGAGCGATTTTTTTTTCTTTTTGCTTTCGTACTCTTTTTTTTTTTCCTTTCTCTTACGTAAAATTTGCAAAAAGCATTAAAATCGTCAAAAAAAATGTGACGAATTTGACGAATTCTCTGCCAATATTATATGCACAAAGAGATACAGGGATGAAATTTCATATTAAATCTTTAGATTATAAATGTAAATGCCTAGTGAATTTTGGCTAAAAAGCCTCAACGGAAAATCTGTCCATTTGTATGGTAAGATTTTGGCGCAACCCTAAAACGGAACAACTTAGGGAGGTCTGAAATATTATCAATATTTCAAGGTCGAATCTTTCACGATTTCTTTACATACGAAAACATCTGAAATCTTCGCATGTGTAATATCGAGGAAACAGAAAAAAAAAAAAAAAAGATTGATATCTATCAGAAACCGGTATTTCCAGCCCTCACATAATACAATAATAAAAGGTTACAGCAAGGTCAACTTCTAAAATGCTGGAGTGAGGCATTGTATCGCATCCATCTCATTAGTCCGGTCACATTCGGCTGTCTCACTTTGCTCCTGATCTTTCAAAGGGACTCAATTCTGGGTGTTCATTTTGGTTTATCAATTTAGTGGGGACATCAAACAAAAAGTTGCGTCCCTTTTGACGTGTCTTCGTTGCTTCCCGAATTAAATTAAACTGAAACTTTATTAGTGACATTAAAAACAAAACGGTCGATATTTGTCTATTCACACCACTGCAACAAAATGCGATAATTCAGAATTGAAAAAAGTTTGACAAATGAAACTTTGCTGATAGCTAAATTCCTAGAATTACCAGCTTTTAGAACGAATATTTCAAATAACTGATTGGGTGTCGGGTTTTTTATTCTTGAAAGCTTGAATATGATATATTTCAAAAGCACAATGTGGTGTCTTGACATCCAAATTGTATAAAGCTTTGTAAGAGTTTCGAAATTTGTCATCATCTATTCTTTTTAGAATACGATAAAGCAAACTTCGAACACGCTGTAGTATAGAAGTAAGCCGGGAGAATACTTCCGTAATGCTTATGTAATCAAAATCAGCTCTTAAGAAGGAAGAATAGCAGATTAGAATCAAAGCGCAAATCCAATGGACGTCGGCGGATTTGAAACCGAGAACGCGGAAAATCCTTCCTGCTTCAATTAGAAAACTGCTAATTATCTGAAAGCACCGCCTGTTCATTACGGAGATGCACCTCTCGCTAATAATTAAGCACAGTTTTAAATTATGTTGGCGCCTCGCTTTCAATTTCTTTTAGGATTAAAATCTGTTTTCACCCTTTTATCTCTCTTTGAAGGAGGTGGTGCCAACGATTTTTTGAGGGCAGCCGAGCGTAGTGATAAACAAGTGGGAACTAATTATTTTTAAATTGGCTTTTGGGGAGAGGGGGGTTTCTTCTGGAGTGTTCTGCGTGTAATTAAACGTAATTTAAAAGATCATCACCGGAACTCAAGGACTGAAAACCAAAATAAAAACGAAGCCACTGCGTTTACTTTTACTTATGTTGACTTATTTCATGCTCGTAATCGATTTCTCTTCATTTCCTGGCGATCTGGGATTTTTAACTTGTGCGTTATGGATGACATTGCAATATTTTAAAATTAGCTAAATTTAATAAATAGGATAATTTAATTAAAATTTAATTTCTATCGAGTGGCACTCATAGAGCTGAGATTTTGGGAAAGGAGGTTAATGGAGGGAGTTAGTC
>JAPMOR010030072.1:0-19655 GCA_026543865.1 Argiope aurantia | reverse complement strand
TTGAAATATGATTCTGAACAGGCAGTAGGTTAACAGTTTTATTTTTTAATTTAGAATAAATTTTGTCTTGATTAGAAAATCCATGTGTCATATATGGAGCACTTGGCATATCTGGTCGATATCGAGATTCTGTTTCAGCTAAATATGAATCTCTTAAATCTGTAGCAGTCCCATAAGCTGATTTATCTTCATAGAGATTTGGGAATTTTGAAATGCGATTCTGATAGGGTAGTAGGTTAAATGTTTTATTTTTAAATTTAAAATAATTTTTGTCTTGATTAGAAAAATCATACGTACTATGTGGGCCATTTGGCATATCTGGTCGATATCGAGATTCTTTTTCAGCTAAATATGAATCTTTTAAATCAGTATCATTCTCAAAAGCAGATATATCGTCATAACGATTTGGGAATATTGATATGTGTTTATGAAGAGACAGTAGGTTAACTGTTTCGTGATTTAATTCTGTATTAGTTTTGTCTTTCTTAGGGAAGACATATGTGTGGTTTGATGTATTTTGCTTAAATGAATGAACTGGAAATTGATCGATTCCACTATTCATTGATTCGTATCTCATATAAATATTTGGTAGCTTTTCTTCTGCTTTGGTATACATCACGAGTTTCTTATCATGGTCGTCTAAATTTGACTCAAGCTTATCAATGCTATCGCAAGGAAATAATGCTCCTCTTTCGAGACATATTCGTCGCTGCTTATTTCTACAAGGTCTAATATCTTCTCGCATTTGTGACCCGATTTCCGAAAAATTTCTGTATAAGTTATAATCATTAATCTCTGTTAGTTTCCGTGAAAAGCATAAATAAGCCGGCTTCAGGTTTTTATATTCACAAATCACAATATAAGATGAATCCTTCTGCAAAGAAAAAAATGACATTTTTGAAAAACATTTCTCTTATCTTTTAAAATATACAAATTACCTTCAATATATATATGTATATGCGTATGTGTATTCATTTGTATATGTGTATATGTGTATGTGTAAATGTATATGCAAATATATAAAATGATCAAAATTATTGGCAATTTATGAATTGATGATTTAAAAATCATTTTTTAAATATTAACATAATTGTTTATAATACAATGATACTAATTTTTTTTTAATATTGTCCATATGTTTTTCTAAATTTTTTTTCAGATATTCAGTGGAAAAAATGTGTTTATATGAAATAGTATTCCTTCCTCTGAATTTAAACAGCGGGCTTGAAGGTATGCATACTATCAAATCTTATGTAATATTTAAATACTCTAGTCTGTTAAACCCGGTAATAGATCTTTCCTAAAGCAGAAAAGAGTGTTACGTGATTCACATTAAGTTAGTTTGATGTTTTGCACAAGAACTCCAGAGACACTGTCAGACGAATAAAGGAGAAAAATGTTCAGAGCAGCAAGTTCAGTTAGAAGGATGGTGACGAATATGTAAAGATAAAAAAAAGTTTATTTGAAATAAAAAGTAAAATTGCATACTACATTTTTAAGGCTTCCACCAAAAAATAATTGCTGTAAACCTTAAAATCGCAAAAAAAAAAAAAAAAAAAAAATCCAAAAGTTTACTTTATTTTTATTTAAGGTTTCATAACAAAAACATCTATGAATTGTTTATTTGCTTCATATATGAACAATTAATTTATTTCAATATTTTTTTTTGTCATCGTGGTATTAGATTCGCACAGTTTAAATAAGTATTATGTATAAGAAGCCCGCATACCTTCCTATTGGAAGAAACTAACCAGTAACAGATAAAATATGTTTAAAAAGTTTGCAATTAATAGTTCGATTTTTATTATCAACTTGTTTCTTATAATATAAAAAAATAAGTTTAATAAAAATAAAGGATTTTTTTTTCTAAAAGTGCATTTTCTAAAAAAATGTTTCGCAGACATTTTTTTCAATTTCTGTTATTTGAATGTTGAATATGTTTCAGTTTCTCATAAATTATTGATTCAACGTTATTTGTTTGAGTAAAAGAGAAATATTTTCAATGAAACATTTCTATTTGTCTTCAATAAATATTGCTAATCATTTTTCATATGAATTGAAATTAACTCAAATAAAAAAAAAATCTTCAACGACAGCTAATTAATGTACATTTCACTGCACATACATCTTTCACTAAAATATTTATATCTATTATCAAATTTATATATATATATATATTTAATAAAACATTTTGAATAAGTGAATAAAATATTTTGCCAAAAACTTTTAATTAAATTTTTAATCCAAAATGTAAAGGCTTAAGATTTGATGAAATAATTAATTGTTGATCAAAACTGAAGCGAATGAAGTGAATTGAAAAGTACACTTCAAGTACACATACAATCCTAACATACTTCCATCAATATACATTTATTTTTATAATGAATTCATTTTGAAATTTCAAATTCCAGTATTAGAAAACTATAAAGAATCCAAGCAGTTTTCAATAAAGGATGAAGTTAACAGAAAAGTTTATTTGAAATATTATGCTCTTTACAGAAATCTTTTGATCTGAAATGCTGAGTTTAAAAACAAACGGACCGAAATATAAATCCATTGCGCAAAACAAATTATCTCATAAGTACTAGTTACCAAAACTAAGCAAAAATTTTCTAATTCAAGAAAAGTAGGAAGTAATGTGGAAATTAGATATATTCTTGTAGTGGTGAAAGACAGAGAAAAACTAAAGAAAATTTAAAAACCATTTGATTGGTTGATTGATTTTTTGTGGCGCAAGGGCCAATACTGACCAAGTTGTGCCAAATAAAGCCATTTAAAGTAAAATATTAAACAATTAAAGTGCCTTCAACAATCAATGCATTATATTTGAAATATCTAACCATTCTATAAAAACTGATAACTTCTTTAGTCTGTTGATGTTGAATTAAATTCAGTCACACTGAATTTTGTAAATTTAAATCATATAATGATTCGATATAAAGTAGAGGTAAACTTTCACAATAAAAGATATACAGAAAATTAGAGAGATAAAAAAGATTTGAAATTCATTAGTAAAAATTAATTTGATAAGCGAAAATAAACAGAGAATATTATGTACAAATTCAATAAAATAATAAAAATAAGTATTAATAAAAAATAAAAATCATTTTAATGTTGAGATATAACTACACGATACTGAAAAACAACTAGAAAACGTTGTAGCATTCTGTGAAGAGACAGCAGTAATTTTAAAAGTTTAGTATATAGTTTTAAAATTGTTTTGAAAGTGTTTAGTGTTATTTGAAATCTCGAAAAGAAATTGACGATAGAGTTATTTATAGCAAAATATTCCTTTTCTAATAATCAATGTAAATTATTTTTTAAAAAAATAAATTATACTTTTAACCAAAAGCTTCGAATAAATTTTAGCTTCAGTGTACTACGATAAAACGTAAAAAATACAATATTGCTTTTTTTAATATTAATTCAAAATTTTTGAAAACATTTGTCTTTGTGAATTAAAAATCCTTAAAATTATTTTGAAAATACAATAAAATTCATTAAAAAACATAGACAATAAAAAAGAGGAAGCAATAAATAAATAAAACTTCTCTCATTCCAGAAAACACAAAAAAATGTAAAATGCATAAAGATGCATAAACAAAGCTCTCACCTGCACACAAATGGCTGCAGCAACTTGTTTCCCTTTGAATTTGTCACATTTTTGTATGTTTCCTTCCCAGGCTCCAACGCAAGCGAATTTCGATGAATAACGTCTGTCACAAGTGATTAGTCGTTCTTTTCGATCCTCCTCCTCCATGCATAAATGCATGGCTGTTAAGCTCTCCTCATTTGAATCTTGTCGCCTCGATTCATCTTTCATGAAAATCACCCAAGGATTCCTTTCTTCGACACTGTTCAGCTCGTCTCCAGTTTTTTCAGAGTTTAGCTATCAATATTATTATGTGAGACACTTTGTTAATGGGAGAAGTAAAAAGGATATTGTTTGAACAAGGAAGTAGGTTTTTATAAATAAATATACATAACAAGAATTCTGAAATAAATGTTTTCTTTTTTTATATAATGATTCATTTATAATTTGTCAGGTTCAGTGTTTTGTTAGATTAGATGAAGCTCATATTTTATATCTGGTAATATTAAACCTATTTTTTGCTCATTATATTCTATTTTATAAATATATATAAATCCCTTTTGGTTAGTTATATATTTCTACGAATTATATTATATTGTTGATCATTCAAATAATTTCAGAATATATTAATTTCATAAATATCGTTAGAAAGATCCCATCTTGAATGTAATAATTAGAATAATGTATTTTTATATGATTGTATAAAATAATATATATATATATATATATATATATATATAATATTTTTACATTTTATTTAAGACGTAAGTTCAATTACATCTTATTTATTAAACAATATACACAAAATGAAATATAACGATATTAGATAAAGTATATTCTGGGAACAAAAGCATTCTTAATTATAAAAGTTAATTTCAAACCTCACGTAAGATACCCAATAATATATATGTATATATTTATAATCGATTTTCATTGCAATTGCATTCTAAATAAATGAATAAAAAAGTTTCAAATAAGTCAATTATATTATTATTAAATTATAATTTAAAAACGAAATTATCAATGTCATAAAATGAGAATAGCATTATATATATGCATATTTATATAAGCATTTTATTTCAATTGTGTTCTAAAGAAATGAATAAAATCATTTCAAACATATTAATCACATTATTTGTTAAATTATAATTAAAAGACGAAATTATTAATAAAATAAAATTAGAATATTTATTATAAATTCTATAATTAAAAATAATATAAATATACTACAATAATATGTACAAACTGTTTTTCAATTTCTGTTTTGCATTTGTATAAACCAATTAATCTGGCATAAACTCATGTGTTATTCTTATCAATTAAATATAGATTTTAAAGAAATATTATTAAAAAAATTGGAAAACGAATATTATTTAAAAACTGGAACTTACACAGAGTGAAAAACTGAATGCAAGTAGAATACGAATTTTAAACCTTATACTTTCTGCCATGGTTAGTCAACTGAAACTAAATGAAACTGAAAATAATTAATTTTAGTGGCTCTTATTTGAAATCCTTTATAGATTCTACTTTACTGTAGCTTTCAAAACAAATCATATACTTACTTCCTGGAATAGAAAATATATTTATGAAAGAAAAATATTTTCCTCCAGTAACTTCACAGCTTCCTAGAAAATTTGAAAAAATAAATCACAAAATGTGTTGAAACTATCTTAATTTTAATATAAAGTGATTAATTGCACAACATAAAGAGAACAGGTTTTTGAATTCCATTTTTCTAAGCTAAGCTTTCACTTAATGAGAAAATGACTGACATAATAAATTTTGATCTTAAAATAACATTTGTTATTATGTGAACATTGCATAAAATAAAAGTATAATTTAATTTTCGCAGAATTTCAATTCTATTTAAGTTATATCTATGGAGTTTTGTAAATGTTATTGCCCTGATGAGACAGCAAAATAAAAATAAAAGTATTTGTTGTTCTGCATTTAGTATTTTAATATATTACCTTTTCATGCAATAAAAAAAAACTTAACTAAATGCAATAATAATAAAAAAGAAAAAAAATTACTAAGCATTCGAAAAACTTTTTTCCAATGCTTAGTGGGTTAATGATTGACACTTTTATCGAAAAGTTGAATATATGATCTTTACAGAAAAGTTTTTACACCCTTTCTTGTTGATTAATTATTTTAATAATTAAAAAAAAGATGAGAATTATGAAACTAAATAATTAAGAAATAAATACAAGACAAAATCTAATTTTAGAGAAATGTGATTGTTGTCTGCATAAAACTAATATAATATTCAATATAAATCAACTATTCAGCTTCTATTTTGATTTGATTAATATACATTTAGTTAACATTAAATATAGGAAACAAGATTGAGACGAATAGAGTTATATTAAAATTAATTTTGCAGAGCAATAAGAAAAATTATGATATTGTATGGCATTTGCTAATATGAGAAGAATAAATCTAATTGAATTTAATAAAAAAAATTCTAAACAAAGTGCTAAAATAAATAATTTTATAAATCGCATTTAGTTCTAAAGGGATTTAAATTGCCGTTCCATGCAGAAAATATGTCGTTTAAGTATAATTAAATAGCCTTACGCAAATTTAATAAAGTAAAAAATTTACTTAGTGAAAGAAGAAAATTTCTCAAGAAATATTAAGAATATTCTGAAATGTAATCTTCAGTAAGAGCTATACTTTGTGGAATAGAAACTTGAGCGTCTCGTTTAAATGTGTGGAATTGCCGAGAATAAAGTTCTCACACTTTTGATTACAGAATATGTTTCTTTCGATAGAGATAAAGATTCTCCTAAGTTTCGTCGGTGAATTCAATAACAATTTTTTTGTTCGATTTGATGGTTCATTTGAATTCTGAAATTATCACAGAAAATGATTTAATGTATCTTATATAGTGGCGTAAAATTTTGTCATTTTGTAGTGTACTATAACATCTAAAGCGTAGAATTTGTCCTGTATGAGCAGCAGTTCATTAATAAGACATTGGCCTTCCATTTAACTGTGTAAGTTGACAAATGCAGTGCTATAAAATTCTAAGTGATAGAACCATTGTATGAATTTTTAGAAAATATAGATATATTTCTTAACAATACCTTAAAGACCTTAATAATAATACTTCTATATATAAAATATTACAAATTGTGTTGATTTATAATACTTCAAGCTATTGACTCTTCAAGCTATATGACAAGATTATATTCCCTGTTACGTTATATTTGATTATGTTAAAAGATAATGGCTCCTATTCTAAGAATAGTAAACAAATGTGATTACATTCACATACATCTACAGTTTCTCTTGTTTTCCCTACTATTAATAATGATTCTGAATGATAATGATGTTGTAGAAGAATGATGAGTAATTATTTTCCTTACAACAAACGTAATATAATATATGATAGTTAGCCTAATAGCATATAACATTCCATTGTCCGTAATAGCTTGCTTCAACAAGGAAACATTGTCTGTATTTTTATTCTAGTACAGTGTATGGCAGGTTTACAATATTCAAACAGCTTTGTAAGCAAATACGTACCATGCAAATGAATTTGCAATAAAATTTCTATAAAAAGTTGGGGTATTTTTTTGTGAGAATTAAAGCCCTTAGCAATGGTAAGTTCATCCTATCAATCACGTAACAATATTTTGGAGAAATTGCATTCTATCTCTAATGTTGAATATTTACTCACAAAATAAGATACTTCGTCGCATGATTAAAAAATAAAATAACATTTTTTATCTATTTTTGTATGTTTCGCTTACAATTTATTTCACACAGTTCAATGGATACGAGTTGGTTATATTAAGTAAATTCAAACTGAATTTCATGATTCTGTAAAAAAAGATCAGCAGAAGTAGTTTTCAAAATTTCAATTTATGCACAATTTAGTGCTCATTTAACAGAATTAAGAAGCGATATATTGAGATTATAATAAGATTGTGTATTCCTTTTTAACATTAGACATTTGTTGAAGTAAGAAATTTTTCGTAAAAATTTGATTATTAAAATTATCATTAGCATTATTAAAATTTGATAATTATTTATCTTCTTAAATGCTAAGAATTAAAATACACTTATGTTGTATACTACAACTTCCTTTTATATTTATTGCTTAGATTAAACGCTTTGTTAGAATTTGATAATAAAATTATGTTATATTCGTTACCGACTATTTTAAGTATTTTTTATTAAATAATAAAAGCTTTTAATGTAATAGAAAGTTCACAATATTACAGGGAATTAAAAAAAATTATATATGTCTTAATTTTCATAAAAATGAAGTTAATTTAATTCCCAAACATAGGATAAATAATCCATTAAATACATATTTAAGCAATAGTTTCATTAATATTGAAAAGAGTGAATGCGGCCAACGTAGCATAGATTTATTCGAAATTTAAACTATGTATCATATTGCATGTTTCTAACGCATTTAGAAATAAATATCAAGTGAAAGTTCACTTCTCTCTTTAAATTTTATTCGAAGTGAAAACAGTAATAAATCAACAAGTAGAAGCCTGGCGCGAAAGATATATTTGCATATGTTACTGAATTCTATCTTTACTATCTTGAAGTTCTCTATTTACATAGTTATGTCACATCGTATATCCTTATTTTAGAGCATTTATGATGTGTTTTTGCATGCAGTGGAAGAAACCTTACTCACGGAGGAATTTTATAGCCGAAAGTGGAATGTCCAATTTCTTGTATCTAAAAAGCGAATATAGAATTGAGGATGTGCGAACGGCTTCATGGAAATTTTGACTCTATTTTTTATTAGCTTCTAAGGCATGCTTTAATTTTATTTATTTTTGAAATAGTTGCATCGTTTGTTCATAAATTGATTCTTCTTTTTCAAGTGTTTTTAAAACTTTAAAGTACATGCATGCCACATCATTTACATTTCAAAGATTTTATACTATTACTACATATTATTTTTAACTTTAATTTTAGTAAAAGAAACAAATATGCTAATAATGTGTCAATATTTTTTTTCTATGCATGCAAATTAGGCTTCAGATACCAAAACGATTTTAGAGAAGGGAAAAAAATCGTATTTCTGTATTTCAAAGATTTTTTTTTCCATTTCTATTTTTAAATATTCCAGTAAAGTAATACTTATTCAGTTGTAACTGCATAATTGAATATGTATTTGTTTGAATAATTCTTTATATCTTACGATTCCATCTCCTTTAACGGAATTGAATAAAATTGGGTACATTTACTATTTACCATCTGAAAAATGAATAGAATTATTAATTCAATCGTTGCTGTAATATTATCGTTTAATGAAATACGACTGGCGTCTGAAACGGCTGGATATCACTTCTGAATTTTCAAACTATTTCGTTAAGTGTTTCGCATTGAATATTCGAGGCGGGTGCTTTCTTCGTCCGAAGTGTTCGCCCAGATGAGTTAAGGATGTTTTATGAGATATTTGTTTAATATCCCTCAGCTACGCTGGTCCTTTTTTTTCTTTCTACATCAACGAGCCATTGGGCTTTTTTGAAAGGAAATAGGGAATCTTTCTAACCTTTGAAAGCGAAACACGGAAAATCTAATATTTTGAGATTATTGTACTCGAATAATCTTGAAAATGAGAGAACTAAAATGTTGGTGTGCCACTTTCAATGCACCATTTTTAATATTGGGCTACGATTTACATGTCATGAAGCAAAATTATTATTATATAATGTAAAAAATTATTTCCCAATATCATAAATTTAATTTTATAGCTATTATTTCTCTAATTTTTCTAAACAATTCCAAGTTATTTTAACCACAGTTTAAAAAACTCCTTCCGGTCCGTTGAAATATAAAGACTATTGCTTTAGCAAATGCTAATTATTTTCTGACATTTTCATTAATGCTTTTATTTCATGGCATATTTTAATATGTGGATGAGAATAGACATATAATTTTGAAGTTTTTTAAATATTTATTATTATTTTTTTAATTACAAAAATTTATGTAATTTTCATATATTTTCATATAATCACCATATTTTCATACAGCTTCATAAATAATAGTATTGAATATAAAAATAATACGTTTTCCATTTTTCAAAAAAATGTAATTAAAAATGTACAGATGGTCGCGTACATTATTTTCAAACATACAGGTATTACAAAAATGAAAAGGAATGAGAGAGTAAACTAATATATGACATCAAATAGGTTATTAAAGATCGTGAGATAAAATTCATGAATTTATAAAATTTTCAAACTACCAAAATAGAGAATTAATATAGTAGCGAATGTATCTTTGTTACATGAAGTTAAAATGAAAATACATATTCTCATGTTTGTGCCGTCAATTTTGACGATATGACATTCTTGTTTTGGTGGATAATGTAGAAAAGAAAATTTTATAAGCTTTTATTAGATTACGTTTCCAAAATTTATCTCAACACGAAATGTAATTTTGTATATCTTTACTAAAAAATGATATTTTTGATAATGAAAGATGATCCTAAATAAAAGATCATCTTCCAAAAGAGAGCCATTTTGCTGTTGATGGATAATTTTCAGATGTCTCATGATAACCATGTTGGCGTATGAAATGCTAAACAGACGGTTTCTTGCAATTTCATGTGTGACCAGATCGAACTAACTTCAAGGTCAATAAAGTTAGTTCAATGGGAACTGTTAGATCAAGCAGATGGTGTGCTAATTACAGATTAGAGTTGTTGATCTTAGTACTACTGTCGATATTCATTTCGCTTAACAATACGTATCTATTGGTGTACGTTTTTGGCTATCCTGTGTGTAAAAGATTAAAATGAACAACAGACGCGAAATCTCATTAATTTCCTCTTCTAAATGTCCACGAAGATAGTAAAAGAAACTAAAAATTGATGGTAGTTGATTATTAGAGCAAACGCAAACTCTAACCAAGTAACCTGAGAAATCGTTCCAACCTCATGAAGAATTTGCATTATGTATCCGAGTGACTTTTATTCTAAAATAATTATTTTCTAAAATATTTTAATGCTAATACATTTGCTGTTAATACAGAATTTGATTTTAAAGGAAAATATAAAAAAATTAACATGAACATAAGAATATGATAAATAAAATATTATTTAATTCTAATGTTTAAAGGCTTAACATTAAATGTTTCATTTAATTCGATCCAATTTTTATGCAGGTAAATAACATATTCCTCGAAATATACTTTATAGATTGCTTACACATTTTTCAACCATCAACGTATATTTTGCCCCTTTCAATGCACGAATAAAGAATGCTATGGGATATGGATGAATGTATGTGAACGCAATCTATCAAATGTAGGTGGAATATTTTTTTTCAGTTATCAAAACACAGCAAGGATATTTCAGAAATATTTTTATCTTTAAAAAAAGTGTAAAGACCTGCTGTTGAGCCTTGTTTTTTTTTTTTTTTTTTCGGAATTTTTCCACTAGAATACGGTTTTTCGTCGAATATTTCTGGAAGAAGGATGTAGTTGCCGTGCATGAATCAAAATATATATTCAAGTAAAAATGCATTTTGAAATTTTAGATTTCTAACTCCATATGATTATGTATTATGTGAAAATAATCGATTAATCATTTTAATTGTTTGAAAGAAAATAAAATTGGAATTTTCTATTTATATATTATGATTAAAGGTGTTTATATGTAATTTTGTAGTAGCTGTTACTGAAGCATGAAGGTGCAAGTGTCAGTTTAGCCCAATTTCGGCATTTTGCTGATTTGTTTAAAAAAAATGTATAGGAAAATTATTTTTCAATTTTATTTCTTCATTCTTATTCTTGTTCAGTTTCTTATTCTAGTTCAGTTTCGTTACTTATTCTTTCTTTAATAAGTAAATTTCTTTAATAATAATTTCTTCTTTCTTATTCAGTCTTTATTCTTTTTTCGTATTTATTTCTTTTCCTCTGCCAAGTTTTTATACATAGTTACTCGCACTTCTATTTATTTATTTTTTTAATTGTAGAATTTTAAGTTTATATACAAAAAAAAGGAGACAATAATTTGAAATAAATTTATTTTGATAATATGTAATAAATGATTATATTTCGTATTGAATTATAATATTTGCAAGGTCTTTAATAGTATATCCATACTTTCAGTATTCATCTCTTTCTTAAGTTTTGTAATTATCCATACTTTCAGTATTCATCTCTTTCTTAAGTTTTGTAATTATCCATACTTTCAGTATTCATCTCTTTCTTGATTTTTTTAAGGCAGTATTTTTTTTTTTGTATTCCTTTCTATGTTTCTATTATTTATTTATTTATTCGGGTGAAGTATTTGATTTTATTAAAGTTACTTTTTCACGACTGCATTGTGATAATCTTTGACTTAACTTACGACTTTTCGTTACTTATTCCAATTCTTGTTTGAGCCATTAGAAAGCAATTTGCATTTTCAGGGGGTATAGCTGGAAAAGTCAGATGATACATTTAGAATAACAGGTCTTAGCGTGTTGACAAATATGTAATGGCTGAATCCTGCATGAGATCTCTTCGAGTCAATTGCCTGTCAAATTACATCATTTTTTCCTGTGATCTTAATAAAGGAATAGTTATATGGTCTTCTTGTTTTCGAAGAACAACAGTGCAAGTTTTCAGGACTTGATCAGATATGATCAATAAATAATTACAGTATTATAAAATAATTTAAGGATTGAAAAATAATTTGACAATCGAGAAGTAACTTCGTTGGAAAATATTCATCGGTTAACAGTAATATAAAGATTAAATCCCTTAAAATTAAGGTACATAATTTTGTATATTAAATTATTATACAATATTGTATATTAAATTATTATACAATATTGTATATTAAATTATATTTTATATTATTTATTGTATATTAAATTATAGACAGAAATATGCATAAATATTTTAATTAATCATTCTATCAAGAGTGATCTTCGAACCACAGATAAATGAAAAGATAAATTTCATTCCGGAATGGAAAAATATATTTTAATTCTATCATTGCGATGGTTTTAAAGATTGAAAAGACAATCTCATGCAAAGGCCATATGACCAAAGGTGATGAAATAGACATGACATACACAAATTGCCATCTTTCTGAAAATTTGAGAAAATGATGAAGAAATATCCTTAACTTCTTCTAATTTAAAAATATTGTATATCTGCCTGGTGAATGGAAAAAATACATTGAGGAAGTCAAATATATAGTGTGCTATAATTTCAAATTAAAAGTTCTATAATTCATTTTTGTTATAAAAAGAAAAATCAATGCTTTGCCATGAATAGAACTATTAATTTGTATATGGTATGCAAACAGTAATATCATAATAACTCTTGATTGTCATTTTTATTTGTAGAAATATCATTTTTAATAGTATAAAAACCTTATTTGAGTTTGAGTTTGTAATACTTACATTTCAGTAGATAAAAAAAGATAAACATGCTTTTTTTCATCAAAATACCCATTTATTAAAAAATAGTAATAAGTTAAATTATATGTGTTTTGATTGATCTTTTTACTAAATATAAAGAGTTTTAAACTTTATTGCCCATTACCAGCCCAGACAAAAGTATTTTAAAGTAAAAATGGGTAAAGCAATAGCATTTTCCTCTTCTCTTATTTTATTTCTATTTGTCTTTTTTTAAATTTTTTTCTTGTTTAAACTTTAGCCTAACTTTATTTATAAGGAATATTACGGAACACGCATTTTGCTTTTTGCAAAAATGCTGATTGACTATATTATATAAATATTTTTCCGATTTGATCATCGATCTAAGAAAACAAATAAAATAAAAAGGACATTTATTAAACTTTAATATTTTTATTTCAATACTTTAAGAATAAACTTTTTCACAAATATATTTGCCCATTTTGATCAATACTGATCCTTGTTAAAGTTTATATCTACATAAAAGAATCATTAACCAAAAAAATACTTTTATATATATTCCATATTTGTTGGTTGATTAATTTTTGTTTTTCATTTAAGGAATTAGAAAAATAACTAAACGAAGTTTGAAGTGCATAATTACTTTCAATTTTTGAAGTTTCTAGGAAATCTTATATTTCAATTCTTTTTTATATATTACGTGCAATATTATGTTATAATACGGTAAAAATTTCCTCTATTTTAACATAGTCGTAGACTTAATTAAGTGACTCTTAGGTGCCATAAAATAACGCTGATAATGTATGCAATACTGAAACGAATTTTATTAAGAAGAATATCATGAAACATATAAAATCATAAGAAAATAAATATTTCACATTGTACTTTCAGTGAAGCAGACAAATAAATTTCTAATTAATTACTCTGGGTATGATGATTAAAAAAAAGACAAATAGTAAATTAAAAATATAAAATATTTTTTACAATATATTTCAAATTAATCAGATATCAAGATATATACGTGAATTAAGATATATGAACCTTGTGATTAACTGTTAATCTATATTATGAAAAGAGCAAACCAAACTTGAAAGAAAAATGGGATAATGTATAATCTCATATGAATTCACAAAGTAGAAAAATCGTTCAAAAATAGGGATTATATTTATTTATTCGAAGCATTATAAAATTAAAAGTTGAAAAATCATTTTAAGAGAAGTTCATAAAATATATTTTTCGAAATATTCTTTTTGTTATTTACTTTTAATGCCACCGTCTGCATAATAAGAGGAACACAAAAATGAATATTTAATTGAAATCTATAAAATAAGTTCATATCTCTATATATTGAAAATAATGCAAATATAATCATAAAATAAATGATTAAATAGCAAAAATTAGAATTTTCTGACGCGAATAAAATACTAATTAGATTTAAAAATCTGTGCTACATGAAAATGTAAAAAAATCCATAACAAAAAGTAAAAATAAAATATAATAAAGTGAAATATTTAAATTTACCCATAATTTAATCAGAATTTGGGAAACACCGCCCAAAGGGAATATTTAAGAAAGCTCAGATATTCTCTTACCTAAATGAGTAGCTCAAATTTCACAAATTCTTCTCTCGGAGAAAACAACAGACATGCACACAGACACCGTCTTTTATTATTATAGATTATTTTATCTCTAAAAGCAGATTCGGCGAAAATTTTCTTTAAAAATGTTTCAATGTGATAAGCAGGTTAACTACTTTTGAAGGGATGCAAAATCATCACATAAAGCAAAATAATCAGAGGATAAAGTAATAAAGACCGAGGGAAAAAAGGGTGTAAGGCCAGCAGCATCGCTCTGAGAACAGAAAACTTAATTACCTCTATCAGGGCGTAATACAGGAAGTAAGAAAAGACCATTATCTAGATTACTTACAAGGGCATATTTTGATACCGTAAAAATAATAGAAGCGAAAAATTAGATATCCGTTGAAAGGAAGAAATACTTTTTTTGACACAAGTGTTAGATTTCAGTATTAATGCATTTTGCAGATAAGGATCCAATTTCACCCTGTGACATAAATTATACCATTAAGTACGTGTTAAATGGAAGATACTGTTGAGAATGAAAATCATATTTTTCCATATCGTCCTTCATATTAAAGAAAGTTTAATGCCGTTTTAGCCACATTATAATATTTATTTCTAAATTTTCATTAATTAAATGTTATTGTTTTAAGGAATAGAGTAGAATTTTCTTTTGTGCCCTTTTATTTCAGATTATTTCGTATCTGTTCAAATGTGGTTTTAAACTTCCATTCAACTCATTTTCATTAATACTTTATAAAAAGTCAAGACGATCTATATCTTTTTAATAGGTCAATTTTTTTTTAAAAAGGAATAATGATGTAATTGCGTGTTATCGACATTTTAAAATTTTCTGTTCATTATGAATATAGTGCATTTATTAGAATGGAACTTTTGTAATTAATTAGTATTTCAAATTCATCAAATTATTATTTTGAATAATTTCTGGCAAAATTTTGTCTTTATTTAAATAAGGTTACAATTTATTTTCTTCTGCTGCAATGAGGGACGCGATGATCTGTTGATAAGATCTCGGACCCTTGAGCCGTAGGGTTTCAGATTCGAGACCCGATTTCACCGAAGAGCAGCGTACAAGGGGATCCGTTGCACGTTAAATCCGTCAAGGCCAAACGTCCTTCCGCTGAAGTGGTGTGGTGTGGAGATGGGGGTACTAGCTCAGGTACTGTTCTCATCATCTGACCGCGGTTCAAAATGACGAGGTCCGTCCCAAAATAGCCCTAGTGTTGCTTTACAACGGGAAGTTAATATAACTAAACTAAACTAATCTTCAGTTGAACAATCAAATAAACTTATTACAACAAATAAAACTTAATAAGGAAATAAAATATACGACAAACTTAATACCATTTATCGAAATTTTGATTATTTATTATTTCGAAATTTCTCTTATTATATACTTTCAAAAATTGTTTTTGTATTCCAGAATATGTCCATAATAATGTCCATGTCTAATATGTCCATATGATATGTCCATAATGGCATAAAAATTTAAATCGGCAATGTTAATTTAAATGAATACCTGAAGTTGAAATTTTTATTAAGTATGATTATAAATGAAACTTTATTCTAAACAAACATACATGCCTTTATATACAGAATGTCTAATGTTCCCATCCAATAATTGAATTTTTGAAATTACATTACAAAATAAGTTTGTAAATACTGTTCTTAAGGTTTTTGTTTAATCTCATATTTATAAATTGACTAATAAATTATTTTGAAACAGAAATACCATGAAATAATTTCCTTTTAAGATAATTATTTATTATGGAAATCTAATTATCAATTTCCCAGCAAGGCGAATCATTGCTAATTCACATAAAAGTTTTAAATCCTCTTTCTCACTTCAGCAATTAATTACGAAATACATTTTTTTTCACCATTGCAACACTTTTCGCTTTAAAATATTTAATTTCATTTTAATAAAAACGATTCATTCTACTTATTGATTTACGACATCTTTTTATTCGAGTCCATTGTAGCAAATGAATATCAATATCAATACAATTATTGTACAACTATTTTCCATTTATTTTTTAATAAATAAAAAAAATACAAGATACAATTTTTTTTTTATTTTCATTTTTTGTATATATCTCTTACAGAATTTAAATCATACAGAATATTTATATTATGTAACAAATTATTTCATTACTCTGCATTTTATGAAAAATTAAGAAATACCTTGAAAATATTTTTTTTAATTTAACTAAATAACAATATAAAAATTAAGTGCCTAACTGTTGTCACAAGAATATTGCATAGAATTTAAAACTTTTAAGACCAGAACAAATAATGCCTTCTTTTCTTATAATAATTTGTCCTCGGATTTGCACAGTTTCTCTTTAATGTTTTTAATAACTATATTAATCTATAATTACAATATACGTATATATTGTATATATAAATATATAGATATTCATATGTACGTATATTTCAATAAACCTATATATGGGAATATACATATCTAGATTATTTTTAATAATAATGTGTATGACTATATTTCCCCAATATTCCACTTATGAATTATTTTAAACAAATAGCCCGAATAAATTATTATTTTTAAATTTTTAGTGTACAAAAAATAAAGTAGCCAAACTTTCACAGAATTTTCTTTTTTCTTAATCTTGCTTACTTTTCTTTCTCTAAATTAATTGTAAGCTTTATTGTAAAGCATTTTTATACTTATATTAACTTTATATTTTTTATATTATACAGTATATTATTGACTCGTATTTATTCTTCAAATTCCCATGTTCATTAAACATTTTCTATTAAATATCTAAATTTTCAGGAAATTAATTTAACTGAATTAACTATCATATATACATATTATTTATAAAATGTGTACAATAAAGCATTTTTAATTTAGTTTAATAAATGTCAAACGAAATTATTCCAGGTATATCCTTTAAGTATGTTGTTATTTTCAAAGAAATTTCATACGTGTTAATAAAAACCACATGAAAAGTACAATTTCATTATTTTGAAATATAAAATATAGGAAATACTCTCCCAGAAAAGAGCACCTAAATGAAAAAAAGCAAATTAATTTGTAACTTACTGCATGTTAGGAAAAGAAACTCAAAATACAGTACTCTGTAATACAGTAATAAACGATAAATTTAAATTTTTGAATCATTACACTAGACTATAAACCCGCATAAATTTACCAAATATCTTCACAAACAATTTCTAAGAAATAATCCTTTCATGCGTCAAAGTACGCCGACGCATAGGCTGTGGAGTTTTGTGATTTATATTTAAGTTTCAAAAGGTGGGAATATTGTACACGTAAATTCTGATTTGCAACCCTTCCTTCCCGGGCTGCAGGCTGGCAGTGAAAAGGAGTCATTGATGTATGTCCTCGTGATATATGGACGTCTGCCATGGACTCATTATTCATGCTCTGCGGAAATGGTATTGACACCAATACCATTCCATAGAATAGATTTAGATTCTGGGTAGAGGCAGTCCTTTCTCGCGAGTAGACCTGCATTTCCATATTTATGATTGTGAACCTTTCATAGAGAGAAGACCACTTATTAAATATTGAAGGAGATGGTTTAAGAAGCTTAATCTCTAAACCGTTCACTTCAGGATTTTATTTTAGGTTTTAAAAATCATGAAAAAAATTGAATTTCATATGTCCGATCACTACATAATATCAGTCAATCAAATCAATAGACTTGTGTTAAAGTATTTCAGATACTTTGGAAGTTTTAAAATTAAGTTTTAACCGATATCAGTGATTAATACAATAGAAATGTCTTAGGAGTTTATTAGTATTGTTTTATTTCATGTTTAATAGTATTATCATCGTGTTAAACTTTTAAAACATCTCCGTTTCATGCAACAACAATCATGTACGTGTAAAATTAATACTGCAGTAAGAAGATAAATGATTTCTATTATAAACAACCGAGTTTAATGCTGCAGGACCATCCACAGATGCGAATTTAAGGGCACATTAATTACAAGAATATAGCTGCAAAAATTCTTAGTGATCATTCATTAGCATGATCATTTTGCTGTATAATGTAAGTAGAACAAGAAAATGATATATTTTCAGTAACGTAATTCTGCCTAAGTTTCCTTCTCTTTTACTGGTTCATTAACTTCTCTAATAGTTATTTACGCAATAGTTCTTCGACTATTGCCAGGAATTCTTCAATATAATGAATATATTCTAATTTCTGAAAATAAATAATGTCTTTATTGATATAAAACACCTATGCAGTAGTTATTTATTTTCATATCAAGAATTCGTGACAACAATTTTAAATCAATTAAACATGAAGATATTATTCTTTAAAATATTCATAAAAGCTTATATATCCTTAGAATATTTTGTCTTGCATTATCAAAAAAAATGATCAATCGTCTAAAGCATCAGACAGGTGGATGCCGGAATGATATTTAGACAAAAAAGGTGATTTCCAAATAAGAAAATTTCTAAATACATAATTCAAATAAATCTACTTTGTCTTTTATCCGTGTGCTTCGCAATGATATTTTGCAATAATTTTATGAGAATTTTATGCATAGACATGTTGAATTATTTACTAAAAAATACACATAAACAGAACAAAATTCCTCTTAATAAATTATAGTTTCCAGGAGACAGATTGTTTTTCTTATTATTTAAGTACACACGTTTGAAAAACCTTTTCGACCCGAAATTCTATCTTAAGGTAAATTTTCGTGGAAATCTAGAACACTTCTGAGTACAATTGCAACAAATAAATAGAATTCTGAACTAATTATCCAAGATTGAATTGATAAAGCTGAGTACAAGAATAATTATTTCCCTTTATGAAATAAACAGTGTCTCCACACAAGTGTTTTATTTATTATAAAGTTAGAATTATCAGTGAATGGAAAAAGTGACATAATGTTTAGAAATTCTCTAATCCATTTTACTCAATATAGGATAAAAATTATGGGATGAAAGACATATTTAATTATAATACTTTTAAAATTTGAAGCAATTAATGTGCTTCAAAGTTTAAAAGATCTTATTTTAATAAAGTTTCAAGAAAAAGTTCTTAAATCTTGAATTACAAATTTCATTTAAATGTCAAGAAATTAGGGCAATAT
>JAPMOR010030070.1:275-13006 GCA_026543865.1 Argiope aurantia | reverse complement strand
TAAAATACTTATATTTTTGAGTATTTGCGTAAAATAAATTGAAAAAATCATTTTAAACATAATTATATAATTTAAAACCCGAATGTATTGCCTAAAAAATCTTTATTGCTAAATGGTGGTAAATAATCTTTATGGCTAATATGAGGTATAAAATAAAACTATTTTTCTTTAGAAATTTATCAGATATTTCGCGATATTTCGAATGACTTAAATACTATCTACTTTCTAAATTTAAAAAAAATGACAGTATTTCTACCCAGTTTTTAAATATTGGGACTTGAATTGATGATTTATTTTTCTTGTTTCTCTGTTTCATAATGAAGAATTAAACAGTAAACTTTAAAGCATTAGTAAAATTTCTTTAAACAATATTTTTAATGATGTGGTTCAGAAACTGGAGAATATATTGAGTAAAAAAATATGCAAAATTTAGAATATTGAAAACGTTTTCCTCAAATTCCTACTTTTTTTTAAATTAAATTTAGAATTTTAGGAAACAGTATTTAAATAATTTGATAAAGTAACAATAAAATGTAAACTATACAAAAATAAAAATGGATGTGATTTTTTAAACTAGGGACGTAGAATAAAAATAAGAGTTTCAAACAGAAAAATATTTAGAAATCCTGAATACTATATAAAAAATGGTTATTTTTATTGAAAAATAGATTTTTTAAATGTATCTACCATAATAATGTTTTTTAAATTCCAAATGTTTTAATTTTGACTATTCTGTAAACGTGTCGACGTGTAAACCAGCTGATTGCCAGGTATATTGCTTATATTTAATTTTTTTAATACTCATTAAATATAACTTTATGATTGCAATTTCATTAAATTTTTGTAATACATCTTTTAACGGAATGTGCCAAATACACGAATGAGAAATGATTTACTAGAGCGCGTCCAAATTTAAGTGAATTGTTGGATGATTCTCCTTCATCTTAATTTATTTCCATATATTTCAGATATCAGTTTAATAGATAAAATTTAAACATTTTGCAATTATTCTTTTTCTTCTCTTGTTCTTAAAGAAGTAAGTTATGACAAGTAAGAATAAACGACATAAATATAATTATATTTCCTTAAATAGATAAGTAAAAATGAATAATTCATAGATGGTGGTGTATTAAATGCACTTTAATTAAATATTTTGTTTTAAAATACAAAGATTCAGTCTAACGATTTGAAATGGGCAACTATATATTAGTTAAATTCGTCACTACGAATAAAAAAGGAATCGAAATTAATATGCCGCTTTTGTTTTGCTTAGCATTGTTTCAAAAATGAAAACAAGAAGAATTTGCGAATAAAATTTAACTAAGAATCCCGATAGACACTTATAACATATAAAAACTCCAAAACTCCAAAGATTCATGGAAATTTAGCGTCTTAATGTTTTACAAAAGTCCTTCTATCCTTGTTATCTATTTATAAAGGATCTTCTATCCTTATTATTGAAAATCCACGTGTGCTTATTCGTTTAGTAAAAACCTATCCTCTCCGAAAACTCCATACTTATTTATAGAAAAAATCTATAAGTTCTCCACCTGTTTTAAAGCAAATTTCCAAAACTAACGAAATGCAATATTTAATATCCGATCCTTTCTAAATTTTGAATCTTATACAATCGCAATAAACATGAATTATTTTCGGATATTCTCAAATAAGTCTTAATACTTCTCAGAAAAATCAATCATAAGTGACAACAACTTGAATCTGAATACATGCTAAACTCATTTGGGTTCTTACAAATAATTCATACTAATTCATAAATGATTCCAATAAGGAAACCTTAAACTCTATTTTATAATTAAATCTTAGTCTCTCAATTGAGAAGCGTCTCTATTTATGCAGATCAACAAGTTTAAGCGTAAAAGCCGATTTACTGGAATCGAGTATTTGACAGTTAAATTAAACTAAGGACTAGTGAAAATTAACTTTGAAATTTTAGATGGTTTATAGAGCGGTTGAATGAACAGTCATGTGCACTGGGACTTTAGAAAATCGTATTATTCGTTTAACGGTTGTCGATCACATTGGACAATTAGAATAAAATGGCATTGCAACTCTTATACTTGGCTTTTTTTTATTTAAACTAGAAGGAATTTAAAAATAATATCACTATAATTGTGTGTAGTTTTAAAACCTTTTGTATAACTTATTGTGTAAAGAAAATTGATTTACCATCTGGAATTTTCTGAATGTAAAATACTTGATTTTTCTAAATATAGCCAAAATACAATTATCGTTTGCATATTTTGAATTAAATTACATGTTGAGTTTCTTCTTGAGTTGCAACCATGAATGGGAATCGCATTGAAAATCTCTTAAAAGATTTTAACTGTCAAATTATTACTGCAATATTCCTTCTGATTAGTTCAAATAAAAAATCATAGAAATAAATAACGAAATCGAAACAATTTTTGCCTTAATTAAAAGGCTTGGAAGTTGAGCTCTTTTCTTTTTACGTATAAATTCATGCAAAGGATAATAAAGTTTTCATACATATAAATATAAAATTGTAACTATATAAAAATAAATGTTTTAAGGAAATTTAGCATGTACTCCATGACATATTTTGATTTCCAATTTCCTATACGTTTTAACTTTTACTGTATGATACGAGTATGATGCCAAGGGTTCGATTCTCAGTTATGGAAATGTAAACGAAGCTATTTACTTCTGTATTATCTTTACTTTGTGATAATCATTTCACTTGCTACTATAGAAATGGTAAACCAGAATACTCGAAATATAAATTCCTTTCCGAAAAAAAAAGCACAACTGCAGCAATTCATGTTTTTCTTTAGAGAAAGATAAATCTTCTCATAGAACTGCGTTTTAGCCCAACATTTCTTTATTTTTGTAATGTAAGCGAGCTATAACTGTGCTTCTTTATTTTCCAACCATATGGAAAAAGGGTTCGGTTGAAAAATAAAACAACATAGGAGTTAAAAATTAGGTTAGCGGTATTTTTCCATTTAGGAAAAAAAATGAAAATAAAAGCGCTCATAATGTATGAAAGTAAAAGAAACTATTAATATTTTATAAAGATCATATTATTAATAAATACGAAACAATACAGATAGCTATATATTGATTTTCCTTATTAATACCTTTATACTAGCTGATCCGGCAAACGTTGTTCTGCCATATAAATTATTTCTAGTGAATATTTTGGTTGTAAATTAAAAAATAACGCATGTATTGTAAGTGTGTGGGGATGGGATGTATGACGGAAAGAGGAATGGAGTGCTGTAGACGATGATCGAGGATAAAAAAAAACACCAGCCATTCATTTCTCAATACAATGTATTTCATTAATGTAACAGACATATACATTGTTCGATCTCTTAAAATTTAAACGTAAAGTGAAAAAAGTAATATATTTTTTACACTAAAGTATAAAAAGGAAATAAAGAAAATCAATATTCATTTCGATATTCCTTCAATAATCAATATTCATTAATTTTAAGATCGATGGTTTGTCCACGCGAGAACATGCCTCGTATAATTTTCCTTGTGAAAAACATGGTTTGCCCCAAATCTAAGCTGCAAACAGACATCGTTTGGCATTGTGACTTATTGATTGTCATTGCTAATGCCAATCTAATAGGAAATTGAACACGTTTAAATTCAACTGGCACGTCTGAGAAAATCATTGGAATTCGTGGCAGCAAAACATTTTCGGCTCGGAATTTGCCATTCAAAATCTTGGCTTCGAAAACGTTTTTCAACAATTTTTTAGTGACCAATCGCGTGCCATTGCACGGCCATGGTGGGTTGAAATTCCGAAGTAAAATAACCGTGGATCCAACTATCAGTCGTAGAAGGTGTATTGACATGCCTAGCAAATCCAGTGAGTTCAAAAACACTGTTGGATCATTTACAGCTTCGTTAGCATCGCAAACTGTATGATACCAAGTCACCTGGCAACGACTGCTGTATCTTGAAGTTTAAATCGTCGATGCCCACATTTGCTGCTGCCAAAATGGCTCTTTCTGCCAGCCACGCATGATTCATGCATTGTGTGCGTGCATCGGAAAATATGCGGTCAATGAAAGCATTTTGCGAATCAACGTTAGTGCAGAGATTAGTGGGCAATTTTATGCATCCAGTATTTTCATAGACAGCAACTTTATATTATATATATATATATATATATATATATATATATATATATATATATATGTGTGTGTGTGTGTGTGTGTGTGTGTGTGTTTGTGTGTGTGTGTGTGTGTGTGTGTGTGTACAGAGATAGATAGATAGATAGTTATATATGACACTTTATCTAATTTAAATCATAGATTCCGATTTTTTTTTAATTTAGCACATGTTAACTTTATTCTAAGATGTTCTCTTATATTCTGACCCAGTTCCCACTTTTTAAGTTAATTAATTCTACATTCGTTTTAAAATAATTTCTAGAAAACCGATGACTTTCAAAATTTTTACACTCAGTGCAGAAGGATAAAACTCCCTAACGATTACGACGTTATTTTAACGATACCCAAAATTCGCTTACAAGAAACATTTCAAAGAAATCGCTATCAAAATCTCACAGTAAAATCACAGAAGGGAAAATTTCTATCTTTTGCTCTTATGTCACAATATAGACTGTATCTCTTATTGCCTTTTCTATCCACATAATATTTCTCTCGTAGCGAAATAAATATCAGTTAAAATTTGAAAAGTTTCTTCTTTTTGACAACGCATCTGATAAATTTTGATTATATATTTGTAACAACTGCTATGTCAATTTTTTTATTTTTCACCAAAGAAATATTTCATTATTAATGATATATTTATAATCAGACAATAGAAGACTGATGATATTAAAATCGAGATACATTTAATGAAATTTAAAACAGAGAAAGAAGGTAGCATTAAAAAGATTTTGAGACGCAAAGTTAAAAATCATTAAAAAATTTAATATAGAAAAAAAAACATGTCTCTTGAAAGCATGCACAATTATTCAAATTTCAGGATAATTTATCAGTATTTACACTGTTAAAAATTCAAACTGCCATTGAATGAGAAATGAAGAAAATTACTAAGCTATATTTTAGAATAAATTATTACAAAATTTAAAAAAAAAATGCATCGACATTTTTTTTTCTAATGCAAAAAAAAAAAAAAAAAAAAAAAAAAGGATTTGTATAACTTTTGGAAAACTCAGAATAAAAATAAATTTTTGTAACTATTATTCTTCTAATTTCTACACAGTGCAATGAAGTAAAATCTTTCATGCTAAAGTAAAAACAAGAGGAGGATTTTAAAAGTTTTTTTTTTACTAAAAGTAATTTTTTAGACAAATATTTGAATATATACCTTAATAGAAGTTTCCAGAAAAACTATAAAGTAACATGATTCTTTGTTTATAATTATTGAAGAGTTCAAACACAGTTTAAAATGGATTTTAGAAAAATTTCAAAGATTATGGAAGAGAAATTAGTTACATTGACTAATTAAAATTAAATAAAAAGTCATACGTCCAACTTCGTCTCACAATAAATAGAAATTAATCGAATCAAAGATAATTATTTAGTGATTTATCTCCAAAACTGGAAATATTAGACATCAAGGATTCTTTTCTAAGAATGCATTTGAGAATAAGAAAAGAAATTTTATTTCATTTCTAAGTTTTAGTAGAATTATATTTTTAATATGAGATATTTCACGGTAAAAATGAAATTCTAGACATAGTATGAAGGAATAAATAAAGTTAATAAAAAATTGACACAAGATTTCTGTCAACAAGTTTCGACATCCATCGACAATGTCATGTTTTATATCCACATTTTTGCCATTATTTCGTTTTGTTAAATTTTTATTTTTAATGGGAATCCTACTGCTCTGAGAACAAATCAGAAAGGCAGAGACATCTGAGCCATATTTTTTCTCCAGGGAGTAAAGATTACAGAGAATATGTCTGGCAGTTGTCTATTGTATTTCGAAACATGACATAAGTACCATATGCGTAACGCGAGACTGAATATTTTATTATTTTATTCTTAAAAATTCTGATATAGATATTCTCTTCTTTAAATATTTTTGTAAAAAAGTATTTCTATTGAAATAATGTACCATTGAAAACTCTGTTTCGATTTATTTTAAAATAAACTGGCTTTTTTGTTCTGGTCAGTGAAGCAGAACATGCTTTCAACTTAAAAACAATATTCATATTCCGTATTTGAAATATTTCGAGAGCGCAATGCCTAAGTTGAGCTCTAAAATATGGATATTTTGAAGACTGGTATTGAAGAAGTAAATGAAATTCTCAAATCACATCACACGTATTTAGAAAAGAATCACATACTTTGTATTTTAATCTTTTTCTTTATATTACAATCAATTTGGTCCAAATAATGTTTCTATAAGCAATTTTAAATTATTTATAGTCCCCTTCGATTTATATGAAGAATTTCAAAAATAATTTATTAGCATTGTGTGGTGGATAATTTTGAGTATAAACCTGAATCAATAAATGTTACTGTAGAAATCTTGTTAAAATCAGTAAATGCTGTTTACTGACTGACGTTTGTAATCAGATGTGAATTTTATTGGAAGATTGGATTGGAATGATATATTAGAATGGACCGAATAGCAATGCAGACATATGAAAAAAAACATGTTATTTATATGTAAACCATTAAAATTCTTTAAAAATTCTGATAAAGACATTCCTTTTTAAAATTTTTCTTGAAAAAGTAATTCTATTGAAATAATGTGAAACACTGAAAACTGGGTTCGAGTTTATTTTTAAATAAACATGGCTCTTCTTGTCTGGTAAATGAAACAGAACATACTTTCAACTTAGAAATATATATTTCTATGCCATGTCTGAAATATCTTAGGAAAGCTGTGACTAAGTCGATTTCTAACATATGGATATTTTGAAGACTGGCGTTGAGGAAGTAAATGAAATTCACAAAGCAAAGCAAACGAGTTGAGAAAAAGGCTAAAAGAATATGATATTTTAATCTTTTCTTTTATGTTGCAACTTATTTCAGTCATAATAACGTTTTTATATGAAATTTTAAATTATATGTTGTTTCCTTCGACTTCCACGAAGAATTTCAAAAATTATTTATTGACTTTATTTGGAAGATAATTTTTAATGTAAATTTCATGTTCAAATCAGTAAATGTTACTTACTGATTGACTTTTGAAATCGAATGAGAATTTTACGGGAAAAAAAATTCAACTATAATTACTGATATATCAGATTGGACCATATAGCAAGGCAGACATATAAAACAGCATATTATTTAGATACAAATCATTAATAATAGCATGAGTTTAAAATTTTCTTTTCTTCTATTTCTCATAATATTTCTCAGGTATTTCAGCACCAACAAAAACAGAATCAACTTCATTTTTCTCTTAAACAAAATGTTAATGAAGCTGATATACCTTCGGCATTCACTAGCATTCACAAGAACGGAATAAAATAGCGCTGAAAATTCATATGAAAAGCAACTGTTGAGTATTTAACGTCACAGTGGGCAAATTTCAAAATTTTCAAATGGCATCAACGACTGTTTCTTTTCCAATGGAATCTATTTCCCATAGCGGGGTAAACATTAAATAGAATTGATGCGGTATCTGTAGCACAAAAATCACTAGCGACAGACAAACTAAAAATAAAAGAGAAAACGACCAATATGAGCAGAAAAACAGCAGGAAGAAAAAAAAACATTTTATTTCGATTTAAAATTTTTATACTTGACCTATTTCAACCACGATGATGCTTTGCAAGCAGCAGATGGTACTTAGAACCAAGGCAAGCACCATAGCGAAAAGAATCTGTAGAATTTCACGTTTTTGATAATCACACCACAATTTTTTTCTGTCTCCTTCTTAACCCTACTTGTGACTATTAATTTTTTTGAATTTTTTTTTTGTTTGTTACTATTCCACTGGCCTTAGACATTTTTATGATTTATGAAATCCCTGGAGTAAAAATATTTTTTATGAAAGATGTTGGCCTTACTAAAATTTTAAATAAATAAAATTTAATAAGTTTTTATGAGTACTAATTAGTAAAAAAGTCAAAAATTTTAATATTACTAAAATAATGAATTTTTATTACAAATCAAACTTTCAGTCATTATCCATAAATACAGAAAATCTTTTTTAAAAGCGATATATTTTTGGAGGGAAAATGTGAACATTTTAAAGAGTTTTACGCTTCATAGATATCAGAGAATTGGACATAGCTTTACACTAAAAAATTCACATGAAATATCTCTTGCGAGGAAAAACATATCAACAAGGGTACACTTTTAAAAGAGTGAAATTATTGTTGTTGCAGATGTATGTATGGTTTTTCTGTTTGTTTTTTTTACTTGCAGTTTATTCAACATAAGTGCACAGTTACTTTTGGGCCTTAAATAAACATTCTTAACCCATCATTACCATATTTTTGAATTTTTTAAATTGGTCTTTTGAAGGTATAAAAAATGGCCACAAGATGTTACTTGGAAATTTTGATAAAAGATAGTAAAGTATCTAAATATTCTACTTTATTACTATATGTTTTCAGTTTAACAAAAATTAATAATAGTAATTATATACAATGTTTGATAATGAAATATTTTACGAAGAAAAAATATGAAGATAATAAGTAAGTAGTTGTTACTAAATGCTCTAGAAAATTTTATTACAAACTATGATATTTGTTTATAAATTTCTTCAAGGAAAATTTAAGTGATTTGCAAGTATTAATCCTTTGCACTGGGAATTATTCTCTCGGACTTTAGACTTTGCATCATTTTGAATTTATATTTATTTATTTATGTTGATTATTAAAAATATCTACAGAGTGATAAGAAAATGTTGATTAATTTTTCGGAGAAATTCAAAACAATTATATATTTCTTTTTCAAAACAATAAATAAAATCTTGTATTAGCTTAATAAATATGCATCGATTTTTTTTTCTGAGTGCAAAAGGTGAAATAGCAAATTTTGCGCAATGAGGCCAATGGAAATATCGAGGAAACAAGCTTTTTTCGCCAGTCACCCATATTGATCATCCATATTCATATTACGATAATTCTTATTAGTAAAATGAATAAATATTCTTATGAATCAATAATATAGCTTTCATAACTTATTCTTTTAATGTTGATTTTTATTAGGAAAGAGATATTTACACGATTCTTAATGGATGCAAATGGAAGTCAGGAGATTTATACTCGACCTTGGTCACAAATGTTTTTGATAAGAATAGAAGTTCTCAAAAACTCCAGAATTTTTTTCCTATTACTATTAAAAAGTGATATTTGGAGATTCTTCTGGGAAATTTGAGCTATTGTAAACGCAGTTGGGAGACTATAAAAACGAAACGCTCACATGAGGACTAATTCTTGTTTGGGTGTTGATCACATAGTGAGCTCCCAATTGGTTTTCAAATGAGAGCTATAATTTTTTTATTTAGCGATTTGTTGTCTATCTAGACTTTTACTGTCTACAACTGCTGCTTTTTTGTTTGCATATTGACTGCAGTATTGTTACCTGACTTCCAATAGTTCTGGAATATTTATTTTCTGCTATCCATTCGGTTGGACTTCATTCACCTTATCTTCACCAGAGAGTTTCCATAACAATATCAAAATATTTATTAAAAGACTCATTCAAAATAATTGCAATCAACAGAACACATGGCCAAAAAATTTGCAGAAATTCATTTGTTATTTTATTAGCTTAATCATTGGTTTTTTTTCTCTTATTGGTTCAAAGTTCCAGATCTGAATGATTAATTATTTCTGAAATTATTCCTCTTTTAACTTACGATGATAGATGAAATATACATTAAAACAATGATCAAAATTGCTTCATTTTAATGTAAAGTCTTAATTACGGCTTTACAATGACAAGAATTTGTTCCTATTTATAATAAGAAATTTTAGATATTTCATTCGAAAATTTGAAGACAAAAGCGTGAATTGAATGAGCATTCATTTTTCTAAATATTAGAAATGTATTAATATACTATTAGGTGCAATAGTTTCTCACTATATATTCAAGTAAAAAGTATATATTATTCAACTTTGGATGCATCTTACAATCTATCCATTTTATTGTCCAAAATATTTCAACAAATATTAAAGAAAAGAGGGAAAGAAATGATTTGAAGCTGAAAAATACTATTCGCAAAATTTGAAATGCTTTTTTTAACGAAACTACTTCATTTAGATTAAATTTCAACAGGAGAGGAATTTCAAATTAATCTTTTTTATAAATATGCTTTTATTTAAATAGTAGCATATAAATATTCCAAAGTTTTATTTATAACAGAGTAAAAAAAAACCTTTAGTAAAATTATACCATATTCTCTTCAGATATATTGTTAGTGTTTTTTTAAGTGCTATCTAATAATTTTAAGTTAATTATTTTTTTAAAACTTGATAGTAGGCTCTAGAGGTTCCATTTTAATAATAACAAGTTACACTTTTTAACATTTTTGTGTGATGGTAAAACAGATTACAAGAAAGTATATATGTTCTCAAGAGATTCTGTTTAATTTGGTCACAAATTCAATGCAGTTAAAAGCCCGAATCAACATTTTTTTAAAGTTTAGCATGCGTTTTGTAAGACAGCAGAAAACTAGAAATTTTCGATAAAAATAAATCAAATTAATTAGCCATTTCTTTAATAGATTTGTTTTTGTTTTCAATTTCCACATGATACTTTTGTGCAATATAAACTAACTGAGCGGAAAAGTCAGATATTTTTTCCCAAAACAAATAACCACATGGGAATTATTGTTAATTATAGTTATATAAATAGTTTTCAAAAGAATTAATTTCTGTCGAAATTTTCAAAAAAAAAATTATTATTATAATAGAAATGTATATGTCAAAGTGACAACTTCAATAAATACGCAAGTTTATTTTTTACTTTAATATTTTTATTCAGATTTCTGACAGCAAATGTTTAATTGATTGATTTCAAAAAAATTCTAATTCAGCAAAAAATACTAAATTCATTTATAATTTATTTCATTTTAAGATATATATAAAAACTTTTATTTCTTTGATAATTTCTATAAATACTTCTTTAATGTTGTTCATTACTCTTTAGAGTCATAACATATTTAAATTAATATCTACAGGTTTTATAGATATGACGAGACATATTCAGTCAAGAGAAAAAGCTTATATTAATTAATTTACAGAGTAATTCAAAAGTCCTTACTCAAATTTAAAATCTCGGCCAGATTTACAGACGAAGGTTCCCCCCCCCCTTCGGAATTGTAGAAAGCGAATTGTCCGGAAGATTTTTACAAATGAGCCCCAAAACGTTAAAAAAAATATCCTTCAGAAGAATAACACAATCGACGTTTAATAATGTATTATTTGTAAAACATAATTATATCATCTCATATATACCGTACAAGGCAGATGAATAGCACAGCTTAGATTTAATAAAGTACTATAGCAAAGCATAATTATATCATCTCATGTATACAGTACAACGCAGACGAGTAGCACAACCAAGGTTGAATAAAATATTAATGCAAAAACATGATTATTGAGGTAAGATGGAGATTTTTCTGCGTCCAGTGGCAAGAACAGAGTTGGTTTCAAATCAGTAGCTTTGCCGAGTTCAGTTGAGTTAATGTCTCCCCTCCATCTATTGCATAAATGATTTGTTAGTTTGTTCTTGTGTGCTTTTCTATGAATAAAAATGGCTCAGTCTAAACTCGTGAAGACAAGACAAATATTAGAGTGTTCTATATTTGGCAAATTTAGGATTTGTTTGAAGTTGAACGCACTACTGACGAATCTACATTATATTAGATATAACATCAAAATTGCTTCAGAGAAGGATCCTTCTGTAGCGAAATATGTGACACTTTAGATCCCATAATAGAACAAATATGGTCATTAGCTTCTATTCCCGTTGCTTCTAGCAATGGGATTTCATAACTGATAAAATCTTATCATGCTAACTATAGGAATTTCTTAAAGTCTAAAAGCAGAAAATGTTCGGATAAGTTTGATGCGAAGCTCACAGAATTTTAAAAAGAAGCTGGTTGTTTGTTTGATATTGCTGACTTGTATAAAAGAAGAAAAAAAAGTGATAAAGAAATAAGAGGTTCTAAACGATCAATTCTCTAACAGGAAAATGGTTATAAGTATTATTGCTATTGCTACCACAAGCGCTTTGAGGAAAAAAGAAGCAAGAAACAGTAAAGAACTACAGAGAATGGTTAAGTTTAATCACAAGCGGGTAAAAAATACTAGTACATCAGAAACGATTACTGACAACAATGATAACGTTGAAAAACAACACTGTTCTTTACAAAAAGAGGCAAGCCAATCAGATCCATCAAATAAACATGAAGCGATAAAACTACCAAGTGCCGGTGGGATTTAATATTAAGTTAAAACTTTATACAGAAGGCATCTGATGCTGAATCAAATAGTATAGGGAACTCGGTTATTGACTTTTCCCGGCTTCCTATTTACATAGCAGTGGTAAGATCTGTGAGACTGGTAGCCGAATCAGCTCAAAATGTTTGTGATTTAGTCGTAAGAGAAGGATGCATCAGATAAAAAATTGGCTCACGTGTAAATATGCTAAATTTTATTTTAAAAAGCCAAATACCAAATTTAATGTGGCAATAAAGTAGAAACAAACATTTTGCAGCTGTTAACATTTGTAATCATTAAAGAAAGCAAATTAATAAGTAATAAGTAAGAAAAGCAAAATTTG
>JAPMOR010030066.1:8762-30974 GCA_026543865.1 Argiope aurantia | reverse complement strand
TTTCGTAACATGGAATGTTTATTGACGTAATAGGGCTTCATTGGGTTTATGCTGAAAAATGTCATAAACTTTTTATCAAGCAATGCAATAATAGAACAGCTGTTTATACTAACGAAATTTATATTGAAAACTAACATTTTTGCAACATTATATTTTGAAATATTAAAATAAGTGTTTTATCTAAAATAGTAAAACTTTTATTTTAATAGTTCCAAAAGTGTTTCTCTCTTCTATAGAACATTAATAAAGACCCTGTGTGATAAACACGTATGTCAAGTAATTAGAACCATAGAAGCAAATAAACAAAGTTATTGTAGTACCAACTCAACTTTGTATCAGACAAGCGACAGCTCAACTCTTATGTTTACTCAAATATCCCGATTGTAGCATGCAGTAATAAAACGGTGACGTTGCTATCTCTTAATATGCATCTTAGTTATTAATTTGTACTTAATAAATTGTTTTTTGTTTTACCCATCTATAGTATTTATCTATAACCTTAACAGGTTATGGGCTCAGCGTGTTTTAAATCTTCGTGAATTTAATATCTGATAAAATTTTTGAAAAGCGAAGTGAATCTCGTGCTACGCCTAACAGCGAGGCGCTATGGATTTGAAAGTACAAATCGACAAACTAGAAGGTGCGGAAAATCGGAGCAAGTGGGAGTGGCAAAGGAAAATGCATTTTGAACAATATGATCTCACATCAATTATTGATGGAGCTAAAATTTGTCCGGTCGCTGTAAATGGCGATGTTAGTGCGGATGAGCACGTGAAGAAGGTGGCTGAATGCGGCGTGATAACGCTAAGGCAGCCACGCTTATTGCAAGTACGTTGAGCGCTTCTGTAGCCGATTTAGTAATGACGTACTGCAATGCAAAGGACATTTGGGGCAAATTAACTAGGGTTTTTGAACAAAGCAGTATTTATTGATGACACAATTTTTTAAGTCGGTAGAGATCCTAATGACAATGTTGCTACACATGCAGCTAAAGT
Organism: Argiope aurantia; assembly: GCA_026543865.1. Lineage (NCBI taxonomy): Eukaryota > Metazoa > Arthropoda > Arachnida > Araneae > Araneidae > Argiope > Argiope aurantia. The sequence goes on along the minus strand of JAPMOR010030066.1, from coordinate 29,979 downwards.
TGAAAGAATCTACACGGATATGAACGGCGAATTAAATCGTATTGTATCAAATAATATTCCAGAAGAATTATTGCATGGCAAAATATTGCTTACTGTGGGTCCAGAATTCTAAGAATTCAGATATGCTTGGGAGTCTCTAGACTTATAAACGAGCAACTAAGAATCTAAGAAACGAGCAACTTGAAAAATTGTGTACAATTGCACAACGTGTTAAATCTAACGCTGCTGTGGATTATGGCGCATTTGCAGGTCGTATGCCTGGTTTTAAGCAAAAACCTGTGAAAAATGGAGAAAGACTTCCTAAAAGTACATCTGTAGCTAATAAATCTAGTAATTTCAAGCAAAAGAACTGTTTTAAGTGTGGATCGAATACACATCTTTGTAAGGACCGCCCTAAGAGAAAGTCAAATGTCCCAAAGCATAATAAAGGTGCAATTACCGCTAGTGCGGACAGTACACATCCTGATGATTGGGTCTGGGATTCTAGTGCTTCACATCACATGACTGCTAACAAACAGTACTTTACTTCGTACAAACATTTTCCTGTGCCCATTGAGGTATCACTTGCTGACAATAACAAGATCTATGCATATGGATCTGGCAGAATAAACTTTGCAATTTGTAAACAAGGCGAATGGTATGATGCTTACATGGAAAATGTCTGGTCTGTCCCTGATGTGAAACGGCATCCCTTCTCTGTACAACAGGTTACCAAGCATGTAATTGAAGTAAAAATGACCAAAAGGAATGCTGAAGTTTTCCTGGAGAGATGGCACATACATTATTTCTATGAGGCTTGTTATCCCAGCAAGTCCAGCTGAGATAAGTATTGCGACAGAGACTGAATCTTTGCAGCTATGGCATGAACGCCTTGGTCACCAAAATAAGCGACCTTTTCGAAAGCTGCTAACTTATATGAGCATATCTGTAAGTCATGCAACGGCTAGTGAATTTTGTGATGGATGTGCTCTTGGAAGCACTCATCGAAAACCCTTCAAGTCACGTCCCTATAGAGCGATGTCAAGTGGTGAAATTATTAATGCTGTTGTTAACGGCCCTATGTCTGTGGGCTCCTTTAGTGGTGCAAGATATTATGTTTGCTTTAAAGATGACCATAGCAAAAATCGTAGAATCTTCTTTTTGAAAAAGAAAAGTGATGTTAGTTGTTGTCTACGTACGTTTCTCAATGAAGTGATTAATATTGGCCATGTTGTGAAAAGTTTCCGTTGTGATGTAGAAGGAGAATTTGACTGTGGTGAAGTTCAAAAGATACTTGCTGAAAAAGGTGTAGCACTAACTCTTAGTTTACCATACTCTCCAGAGCAAATTGGTGCAGCAGAGAAGGAAAACCGAACAATTGTTGAACTGGCTCGTTGCTGCAAGTGCATTGCCTCGGTCACTTTGGGCTAACACATGTGACACCGCAGTGTATTAACTAAATCACATTGGTTTATCCCCAGGTGAAAGCAAACGTCCTCATGAGTTTTGGACTGGTGAGCTAAAAACTAAACTTGACCACCTGAAAGTATTTGGAACCGAATGCTATGCACATATACCAAAGATCTTCAGAAGTAAGTTTGAAGACAAAAGTGTCCATGGTCATTTTGTGGGGTATGTAAACAACAAAAATGGTTATAAGATCTATCTGCCTTCTCGGAAGAAAATCATAAAATCTCGAGATGTTTTCTTCAAACCAGAACGTTTGTCACTACTTCTGTGACGGTAGAGGTGGAGGAAGACTTAAATGAAAAGTGTGAAGAAACACGGAGTGAAGAACGTAATCTATTCGAAGAACAAGATCCTGTTAGAATATCTGGAAGAAGCCGAAGCTCTCATGCATGGATGAAATCCGGAAAATATCTGATGGCAAACATAGCTGCAGTAGAAGAATTTGAAAACAGTGAAAATCCATCCACATATTCTGAAGCTCTTTCGTCAAGTGAAAGCGACCTGTGGCTAGAAGCAATGAAAAAAGAAATAAAAGCCCTTTATGAAAATGAAACATGGGAACTTGTTGAGAGACCCAAAGGTTCCAAATCTATGAACTGTCGATGGGTGCTGAGGAAGAAATTTAATTGAGATGGTACTGTGGAACGACACAAAGCTCGTCTTGCGGCCAAGGATTATGCCCAAAAAGCAGGCTTTGATTACGACGAGACATTCAGCCCTGTTGCAAGATATGACAGTGTCTGAACACTTCTTGCTGTGGCGGTAAAAGAAAATTTGTACTTACAGCAGTTTGATGTGAAGACTGCATTCTTGTTTGGAACCCTTAAGGAGGAAGTGTTCATGACACAACCAGAAGGCTTCAATGATAATAGTGGGGAGAGTCTGTAAATTGCATAAAAGTTTATATGGACTCAAACAAGCACCCCGTTGCTGGAATCAGTGTATTGTGAATTTTATGAAAGATCAGGAACTGGAAGTTAGTACAGCTGATCCTTGCTTGTTTATCAGACACAGAAATGACAAGAAACTCCTTTTTATCTATGTAGATGTGGCCTTGCTGCTGGGAGTGAAAAAGTTGATGTGGAGGAGTTCATAAGTGAACTTGGTCATTCCTTTTAGATCACAAAAGGTTCATTGAAGCAGTTTCTGAGTATGAACATAACAAGATTGAATACTGGTTCAATTTTTGTGAATCAGTGCTCCTATCTAAAAAAGGTTCTCTCAAAATTTCATATGGACTCCGCCAATTCAGTGTCAAAAGCTTTGTTTTTGATGACACAGAAAACAAACTGATAGGGAAAGAAGTCCCTTATCGCCAGGCGGTTGGCTGTCTCATGTACCTTGCAACTGCTACAAGACCTGATTTAGCTTATGCTATAAGCATTGTTTCTGAAAATCTTGAAAATCCCAGGACCTCAGATTGGTGTGCTGTAAAGCGAATCTTTAAATATCTAAGAGGGACTGTAGATTTTGGCTTGTTATATCAAGTAAAGTGTCATCCCAATGAGCTTGAAGTGTACAGCGATGCTGATTCTGCAGCCGTTTTAAAAACAAGACGCTCAAGAACTGGAATGGTCTCTAAATTTTCATGTGGAACTCTCTCGTGGATGAGCCAAAAGCAGAAGAGTGTGGTGTTATCTACTACAGAGGCCGAATATGTTGCTGCGAGTGAGAGTGCTAAAGAACTAATCGGGCTGAAACATCTGCTCAGTGACATAACAAATCTCGAAACTCCCTCTCTTCTGGTAGATAATGCTAGTGCTGTGAAACTCGTCAAGAATCCCGAATACCATAAACGGTCCAAGCACATGTCCGTTATCACTTTGTGCGAGAAAAATTCATTGATGGTGAAATGTTTATCAAGCATGTTCCCGGAGAAATGCACTTAGCAGACATCATGACTAAACCATTGTGTTTGGTTCAACGTAAACCATAGTGTTTGGTTCAAAGAATTGTGTACCTTGTTAGGACTGCTTTCATTTAATAGTCTTGTGAATGAATGTTAATTTAATCTTAAATAAGTTGTGGCTTGTGAAGGAGGTATTGTTGTAAAAACTCAACTTTGTATCAGACAAGCGACAACTCAACTTTTATGTTTACTCAATTATCCAGATTGTAGCATGCAGTAATAAAATGTTTGCGTTGCTAGGTCTTAATATGTATCATAATCATTTATTTGTAATTAATTAATTGCTTTTTGTTTTACCCATCGATAGTATTTATCGAAAACCTTAACAAAAGTAACCTGATATGTAACTTGTAAGAAACACTCAAGATAAAACCATTTTATAAAAATAGATTTATTTTAGGAACGAATAAACATAAATTCATCATTTGTTTCATTTGTATTATATGTCTAAATGTTGTTATTTTTTGTCAATTTCTGGAAATATTAATTTTAGTTCTTTACGACAAAATGTGAGTCCAAGTATCGAACGGGACGAGATTTTAAACTCAAACCTATTTCCTTTCAATATTTTAAAAACATCACTAAAAAGATAATGCATTGTATACTAAAGGAAATGCAATAAATGTTTAACATTACCGCTCACAGATATCGAAGGTTACATACGCGGCGGAAAAATTTCTGTTGCCGTCGTCATCAACAAGCAAATATACTTTAACCGCGTTAATTAAACTATTTACTGTTTAAGTGTAATTTGAAATGAATAGAGAGCAGATTCTATCTTTATTATTATTTTGTTGTCGAATGAAGAGGAAAAGAAAGAAAATTGGCTAATTGGGATTTATTCAATAGATGAAAAAAGACGATTTAGGAGCCTTTTACACGTTATTTGAAGATTTGTGGAAAAGAAATTGGCAATGAAATTTTTTAATTATTTCAGAATTGACACTTCCTTTGGGGATTACATGGGTGGTTAAAAGATATCAGCATAAAAATTCCAAAATGAGGAATTCATTTCAGCCTGTATAAATGCTGGCAATAACTTTTGAAATCTACTGGAGTATTAAATTGCATCGTGTAAAACAAATGTTTTACTTCGAATTATTTTCGTATATTGTTATTATAAGGTTTTGAAAGTAACTTTGTTTGTTGATGCAATTCCATAAAAACAGACAATTATGAACAGAACCTTAAATACGATTTGTACACATAAATATACATTCAATATTATTACATGTTAATTATATAATATTTCCATTCAATTGTGCAAATGGACAGTGCTGGCAGTAAATACCTTTTGTTTTGTGCTTGTCAAGCTAACAGAGTTCTTTCATACTTTTTTATTAGTGGTGCAGTATCTGGGCTGCATAAAAAATTGATATGGCCATATGCTGGGGCACATTTGAAAATTTTCAATTCAGTGGAAAATAAAATATTCAATTATCGATTTATCAAGAAAGAGAAACCATAGAAGGCGCTTTTGATATTTTGATATTCAGCAATAAATGGAGGATATTCCATTGTCCTTTTAATGTTCTATCACATTTTGTGCATGCTATTATTAAGCCATGTATTATTCTTCATAATTGTGTAACGGATAGAGATGGATATATGATTGAGGATACAATATCAATTATAGGATTGAAAAATATTCTAGGAGAGAATATTACAAGAGGAGATTTCAATGCAAACAGTATGAGAAACATTCTCTGTAGATATTTTATTTCAAATGAAGGCATGGTTTTCTTGTATACATGTACAATATAAAAATATGCTTAATGTCATATTAGCGCCTGATAATTGTAAAAGAAGTCGCTTTCTTATTTGAAATAAGTACTGCTGGAAAAAGCGTTTTTCCTCGCATTATTTTTATTTACTTGTAAAATATTTTTGATTTATTAGAAATCAGTTAAAAGCATAATAAAACTTCTTAGAAAAACGTGATATTGCTACTAATTTTCCAATAATGTTTATATTTTTACAGAAGAAACCCCGTTTGTTAATAATAGCAAGATCAGAAATAAAAAGTAATTGATATTTAAATTTAGAAACAATTATGCAATGTAAATAGAATTCTCTGCAACTAAAGAGTCTTGTTACTGTCATTTCTAGAATCTCAATGTAAGATTATTTTACGACTCCATCTTTTTTCTCATGAGTATATAAAAGAAAGTGTAGATTTTTCAAACGTCTAAAACGTGGAGATTCGTCGAAGACTCGTGTGAGATCCTATTCATTTATTCTTATGATTACTGTATTTTTTCTATACTAAGTATAAGAGAAAATGAAAAAGTTAAATATGTTAAAGCACCACTATTGTAAATAAAAAATTTGTTTTAAGTTTTTCTAAAAATGACGATCATTACTTCTTCACCTGGTTCTGTTTGGCGAGCAGTTTTCTTATGTTTGAACGGCTTGAAATGACAAGAATAAGAGGTCACGATTATTTTGTTATGCCTTTTATAGCGAACTCACAGTTCCGAATTAAATAGCTTTACCGGAATAGTGACTGCGCAGAGTAATGTTTCGTTTTACTTATATGAAGGACGATAGGGAAATAGAACTCGTGGGTAAAACTGATGATGTCTGTTTACCCTTATAAAAGGCAATTTTTAGTTAAACAAGAAACTGTTTTCTCCGTAGTAGGTTAATGCAACTAATGGTTGAATTAACACTTTGACTTCATTTTTTTTAAAACATGTGTCGTTTAAATAAAGATACCGTAGTTAAACCGTGTATAAACTGAAGGATAATACTCGCTTATCTGAATGCAAGACTTTATTCTAGGAACTAAACTTTTTCTTATCCACAAGACGAAATGACTCGACCTTTTCATATTTAGAAAAATACAGAAATTATGAGAATATTTTGGATCAAACGAAAAATAACAGAAAGTAAATTCTTAACGACACAATTTTTAGGCAACTTGCCTGCAGTCAGATACGAACTTGTGAACTTCATAGCATTCTACCACTGAGCCATTCAGTTCTCCGCTAAGTTAGAACAATTTCCGTTACAATGTTTACAGAACCTTCCAAATTAGATTATTTTGAAAGTATAATAAATTCCAGTCCATTCAGAAAATGTGTCGCTATCTAAAATGCTTGATCGATGGTAGATACGCAGCCTGATCATGCAGGCAGAAGCAGAAGGGTGCAAATGTGCTTTAATCAAAAATAAAAATCTGTAAGATTTGTGATAAACCATTTGTAACATTCTGTAGACAATGATATTAGGCCTAATTTCACGATTTTTTTTTTATAATCATGGAATAGTGAAGAGAACCAAATATGGATTTCAACTATTTTTCCCATATTATTTTCCCATTTAATGTTCGGTCTTCTGCACAAATAAGACAGAACATTAAAACTGAATGAGACTTTCAAAAAACGAGAATCCAGGCGGTACTGTATACGTTTATTTTTTTCTATTTATTTATTTATTTGGATTATGTGTCTCTATTTGCCTGCAGATGATGTCAGAGAGACACCACATTAAAGAAATATTTTATAATATATATTTTAGAAATTTATTTTTGCATTTTTCACCACTCAAAATGCAAATTTTGCGTGCTTTAAACATTTGCGTTTAACTAATAAACGTTTGTAATAATTTTTAAACTTAATTACAAATGACTCTGTTATTTTCGAAGAGTGATAAAATAGTGAATAAATGTAGTATGAGCTCCTACGCTACTCCCCCTCCCTCGCCGTCAGATGGCAGTAGTGTTCCGACTAGACAGAGAAGCGAGGCAAACGGCAGAAGATAGACGCTTGGAGCGAGAGAGTTGAGCGTCGAAGTTGAAGGTTAATAGCCATTCTATGTTCGCCTAAACTGCAGCTAACTCTATACTTTTGTTCTTTTACTTAATGTTCGTGTAGTCCTGAGTTCATTTATTATTTAATAATTCGATGAATGTGTTTTTGTTAGCGAAAGTTGTCAAGAAATTGTGATATTCAATATCGGAAATTCTTAAACCACGATTGTAATTATTTAATTGTCAATTTTTTAAATACAAAGTAATATTTTTTAATTAGTATCTATGCAATTATTTGATAATTTAGAGAATTGACGAAAATTGTCGAGGAAGCATAATGCTATACATCGCAAGTTACGCGTTATGTTAATCTCCGTCCTTCTGGGAGCGTCCACCTAGCCGTGATGACTCATTACAACAGCCAGCAGGCCTTATCTCTCGGAGATCACTTCCTGCCAAGCATGTACCTGTTCCCGGGGGTGGATGTTAACACATAGGAAGTAAACAACAAGCGGGAGCGCCATCTATGTACAATCCGCAACAGTATTCAAAGCTGCAAAAGTAGAATGGATCAGTACCTCTTATATTTTTATTCTTTATAATGCAATTTATAACTAATCGCGTACTCATGTTTTGATTTTGTCTCTCGTTTATTTCTGAAAAAGGCATAATTTTCATATTCAGAAAAATTATCAAAACAAATTGTTAGAAATTAATTAATTCTTTAATACAAATTAAAGGTATCAATTCTACCTTTTTTATATAGAAAAGGTTCAGTTCAAGATACGATAACTTAAGACAGATTTTTCCTTGTTGATAATACGACACATCTAGTCCAATTCTTAATTCTGATTAAAATTTTATAGCAATTAGTTCCAATAAAGAAACAGTTTCATAAGAATCGTCACATTTGAAATTACATGTGATCTAATTCTACAAAGTGGTTGTTCGTGCACATAAGTAATACACCAATAATTTAGGAAAAATTAGTTATATGAAAAAGATTTTAGAATGAAGATTCGCAACTACTGTCATGTTGATCACTGCCTTACATAAGTATTTATTTTTGAAAAATTGGCTACTGTTGTGGGATAATTTATATACAAGTTAGAGGAGGTGCAAAAAGCTGATAAGAGTAACTCCGTGACTAACCACTTCCAGTTGCAGTGCCATCCAAGCTTTCTGAAAACGAATTTCCTTCTAATTTTGAGGAAAATGTAGTAAATGTTAGCCAAAATTCATCCGTCTATCTCGAATCGGTTTTGAGTTTCTTAATTGAGAAACATGCAGATACAATTATAAAACTAACTCAAGAATTTAGAACTGACTCAAACTGAATAATTTTTACTGACTTAGAAAGATCTGAAACTTGGAAATCTCAGTTGAAATTGTTAATGATTATAAAACTTTCTCTTGAGATACTTTATACGAGGATAAAAAAAAAGATGATGTCTTGAATTCTCAGTTATTTCGCTTTGCAAAAGGAATTTATCAAATGTATTTGAAAATTCATCAATTTAAATTTTTTTTATAAGTATTCATCATATGTAGAATTCATGAAGTCTTTAATGTGAGATATAACCTTCATATCTTATCTTCTATTAAAGTGCTGGTATTTCCGACCACATAAATGCTCTGTGAAAATTTCATAATAAACTTGCTTTACAGAATTTACTCTTTCAAATGAACATCTGTTTAAGGTCTGAAATTTATCTGAACGGATACTCATACGCATAATTTATTAAAAACAGTTAAATTTATCTTACTTGAGTGCCACATATCAGATGGGTTTTTAAAAACCATTTCTTGTACTTGTGATTTTCCGAAACTTCACTTAATATAAATTTATTACACCACTGAACAAACTATCTTTCCGTCCCTGAATCAAAATCCAACAAGGAATATTGCATAAAAAGGTACGTATAATATCACAATGGCATATTAATCCACTTGTTAGGTTAAAATATTGATGCCTCATTTCTATGATTAATTCTTCATGTCTTATATGTTTTAATCAATGTCCAGCGAAATACGATTGCTTTTCATTGTTTTTTTTAACACCTGAAGAAAGTTCTTTTTTTCCAGTATTAATTAATGCAAGTATGTAATTTCCATTTGAAGTTCCTGTTCATATTAGCGAAACCCGACAGGCAGATGGAAATATCTATAACAAAAGGGGGGTTAAAAGTTTCATTGCATAATAGTATTTAATTGAAAAAAGAAAAAAAAATAATAACAGTCTCAAATATAATCTATAATCTAAACAATAATAAGTGCAGAAAAGTTTAAAGTCGAAAATACAAAATGAAACATTTGTGACATTTTCTTTTATATTATAATCACATATATCAAATGCATTAATTTCAATAGTTTTTAATCAGAGTTGTTCTTAAATCATATTTTTCAGTTCTATATTTTTACTCATTTTCTTTGGTTTTATTTTCAAATAATATTGCACTGTTTTGTTAGCCAAAACTAATTTTAAATGCCGACCAACCTGAATTGAAAAAATGCTGGCATATTTCAAATTTCATTGCATCAGTCCAAGTAATTCCATGAGATATTTATCTGTCAAAATCTAACAAATCATATTTTCCAAATTCATTCCGAGATAAAGCATCTTCAATCAAAACCGATCGCTACATTTTAGAACAAGTTGCCGGTACTTTTGGTAGTTTAATCTCATGAAGCTAAAACAAACTGTGACTTTTCCCTTGGACTTTAAGGATTTAAGGAATCATTTTTCACCATGATTTATCAAATGTGACAGCAGGGCTCAATGCCTTTTGCCATCCACTCCCACCTCCAAACGGAGAAATCTTTTCTTATCAGAGCATTTTATGTCACAAAATTTACTGCCGGCTCTCATGAGCTATGAGGACTAACTCAGACACCTAAAGTTTGTGATGGAATGGGAACAAGATGTAGTATTGCTCTATCAGCCAGAAATATATTATTTTATTGTTTGATATCTTAAACGTCGGTTTGAGAGACTATATAAAATTGATTCATCTTGTCCTTGTTGGGATTATTGGGTCAATTGAGGAAAGTTTCCGAGTTAGTTAGAGGAATATATTTCATGTTGTTAAATGAGCTGACTTGTGAAGGGACTAAATTATACTTATTGGGAAAAGAAAATTTATGAGGTTTAATTAACTGAGATTGAAATAAGTAAATTTTATAGAAATGGCCAATATATCAAATGAATTTTAGAAACACGCTTAAGTGTAAAATATATTTATGGTTATATAAATACAAGAATTTATTTATTTTTAATGCTAATTTACTTTGCAATGATATTGAAAGGTTTTTAATTTTTTTGGTACGAAATTTTAAATTCCTCTATTGTAAATCTACTGCAACTACAGGTTTTTTTTACAAGAACAGGAGGCCTTGCAGGAGAAACCTTTAAATGAAGTCTATTGTATTCCAGTCAGTTATATGGAATTGCATTGGGTAATTAAATATCTAAAGACCTATAAACTTAAAGGAATTAGCGATTCTTATAACTGAACTTTCTAGAAATATTATCTTTCTAGAATATTATTATTATAGTATTTCCAAAAAAAAAACTTTTATTGGCATGATTACAGAATCTTCATTACAATTTTTTTGTTCTTAAGTAAAATTCCTGAATGATAAGTATAAAATAATAAATTTTAAAATCGTTGCTATGAATTTACTTCCAAAACCGACAGATATATAGAATGTGAACACTAATAAATATTTTCTGAAAATTTTCTAAAATGCATCTTACTAATTCATCAATATTCTTTGCACTTATTGCTTCATAAACGAAACATTAAACTAGTCTATTAATTTGCAAAATAACCAACAGAGCTCTTAGTTAGAGGTATAATATGTTGAAACACTTTATTAACGACTCTAAATTTACGTGTTTCAGATTTATAAAATTTTCTTTCATCACACTATACGTCCGAAAATGTGGATCATCCCACGTATCCGATTATGCTTATATATTGCTATATTGGTTGTTGTGTTTAGAGAAATATTATTGCTCAAAAACTGATGTACAGTCATTCTTTCATGAATCAAACTTTAATATGTTTTAAATCTCTGTAAATTGAATTTTTTTCACTAATATCGTTATAAAAAAACTGTTTCAATACTTGAATAAAACTTTTATAAATATAACATAAATATTCGAAAGGCATTATTTATATTTAATACTACCAATAATTACCCAATGCGTTTTTTATTAGAAGGAATATAAATAAAATAAACAATAAAAATTTTATAACATATTCTTACTGCAAAATATATCCAAGAATTATTTGTTAAAAACAATAAACATTGGTAATTAAGTTTGTACTATTACTGACTTTTGTTCAATGAAATGTATCACTTTCCCAGCATGAAACGAGATTTTTAAACCTTATTTTAAATTTCTTATAAAAAATGCTCTAAGTCATCATGTATGAAATTGCAGTGCGATTTAATAAAAGATATAGAGAGAAGGACTAAAAATTGTGGGAAAAAGTATGAAATTCCAATGATTTTGAAAAATTATGATTTGGTTTTTAATTTTTTTGCTAAGTATTGAAGAAGACTGAACCCAATTTAAATCCAACATATTTGGAGAAACATATTAATTATTTTGGAGATGGAAAAAAAAATGAATCGGAACAAGAATGTGTCTAAACTGTGCATTTGTACATATCAAAACTTCTATACGCAAAAATTTTCTTCATTATTCTTCAAGTCCGATATATATGTAATTGAAACTGTAATTAGACTCGTATTTTCAGTTAAGGACATAATATAGTTTTTAATATTGAAATTTCAAAATTAATAAATGCCTCTATATTGTTCCATCTTATAATATTTTAACCAATTTCTATCGCATAGTCATACAGCCTCGAAGATTATTAAAGATGGTCAATCTGTGTCTGAACGTGCAGAGTGTGATCTGACTTCAGATCCGAAGACACTGCTGGACAACAATTGAAACTATTCACAACACGCTTCGTGTACATTGTATTCTTATCAGCTGCAGATGGTGCTGTTCAGATGCAAATTCTCCGTCCATTGAAATCTGTCATGTAAGCTTCATTATTTTTTGTTGTTGATAAAGTTTGTTTTCAATAAGAGATTGTGGCAACAGGAAATAAGATACGAAAATAAAGAAGGTGTTCTGTTATTAACAACATGCGTTTTTATTTAAAACTAGCCGCCTTTGGCGACCAGCCGGTTCGCCAGTATTACCGCTCGCTACAATTTTCAATTAAATATTTTAAGTAACTGGTCTCTTAATAGATTCTCAAACAAAACATTTTTAATCTTCAAATGTTGATATTCATACCAAACTTATACTGTTGTTTAGATCGTTTCGTTCAATTTACTGTATATATTTTGCTAATTTGTAGTCATTTCCGGTAAAACTTCAACTTTAATTTAAAGTGGAAATGATGAAATTGCAATTAATATCAAGATATTTTTTTAATAAAACCAAGCGTTTTATTTTATTTATCAACTTTATTGTTATTTATTTATTATTATTATTATTGAATATGAGTATTGCAAGCAGGACCGCTCGGTATATAAGTCTTATGTGAACTACAAAATATTTTTCATAATTTTTGTAATATCTCAAAGAATAATTCAACAAAAATTTCTCCGATTCAGCAAAAAATTTAGTTTTTAGTTTTGCTTTCAAGAGGATTGAAATGAAATTAATAATAATACTTTGTTCCGGCCTATAAATATATTTCAAAAATTATGAAGTCTAAATTTAATGCAGTAAGGTATCATATTCTGAGAAATATTCTGGACACACCAAATTTGAAATAAATGAACGAATGTTTCTATTTTCCACGATCAACTAAGACTTATTTATGAAGTTTTGAATGTTAAAAATTTAGAAAAACTCACCATTTTCATAATCTTAGGCCAATTGATCTTGAGAAACTTTCGCGCTGATTGGCGTATTTTCTTTGAAACGATCGACGGAAAATCTAAAATTATCCTTTTTTATTGAATAGTGATAATCAAATTTTCATATATCAGTTAAGTGATTGATTTAGTTGATTGGAAATTAACTTTTTTTATTTAAAATATTAGTGTTTCAAGAACATTTTTTTAATCGTGATTTCCACAGCAGAAACTTTATGTAAAATCAAAAATTCGTTATTTATTAGAGCATTTATTGAATCAAGTTACATAAAATATAATTATTTTCCATTTAGATCATTTTAGCAGATCTATGTCTTACTAAAGGTTTACAAATTAGCTGTGTGGCCCTTATTTGAATGGGTATCCTGTTCATATTAAATAAAACCTTGCCTTGAAATAAAACTGATTTATTGGATTTATAATATAGAGAGTGTAAAAGATCATAAAATAATTGTTCTTGAATTTATTTTTTAGAAAAAAATAATATTTCATATTTGTTTCATTTCCTACAGACAAGTGCCGAAAATTATATTTTTGCAGATTTCATTTCCAAAAAGATTTAATTTATTTTTAATTGGAGTTTTAATCAATGTGATGGCAACACTTTGAAAAAAGCTAATTTTTTCACATGAATGCGAAACGTGCTCGTGCAGCTTAAATTTATTTTTATTTTGTACGAAAAAAATTGTTGAAAAATATAGTTAAAATATTTATTTAAAAATTCATTAAAAATAGAAATTTGATTTTAAGGTTTAAATATTGATATCATTTAAAAGATAAATGCTTGATCTTTAACTTCATGTAAAAATCTTTTTTGTGCGGTAATATTTTCGGAAGTTATAGCAGAAACACGTCAAAATTTCGCTTAATTTTTAAATAAATAAAATTCTAGTTAAAAATTCGAAAAAATAACCCCCAGGTGCACATTCCCGGCCTCCAAGGTATACACGTGCCAAATCTAGTAGCTGTAGGGTGAATGGTCTGGCCTGTAGAGCGCCAACACACACACACACACACACACACACATTGAGCTTTATTATAAGTATAGATATAGATATAGATAAGTTGTAAGTCAATACCTAAAAGAGTATCTACTAAATATCTTTTCGAAGCTAAATAATTTGGGTAAAATGATCCGAAACATGAAACAAAATCATTAATAAATTGTAACCCAAGATGCTCTTATGTGTAGTGACTATGTGGTGAGTTCCTTTTTTTGACTCTGTGTGGATCTAATGATATAATGTTAGTAGTGTTAGTGATAATCAAAACCATTTATTTGCAAATAATATGAATCAGATTAAATAAAAACATTACAACTAAATCTAGCAGCTAATTGGAAGAGAAAGGATAGCGCCTTTTCCAATCACCATATATTATTAGCCTTCGTTGGATCCTGATGAAGTTGCCGACATGAGGCCCAAACACAATAGGACAGAATGACTGATGATTTCCAGTTTCAAAACGCTTGCTCTAGAATCGCTATAAGTCCCTACTGATTCAAAGATGACTCATTTTGGCTATAATTGGCGACATTTCTTTGATACCCTTACCACATACTTAGAAACAGCCATAATAAAATTTTTACTCTTTGGAAGGTGTGGCTAAAATGTTTGAAATATAGAGCCGAAGTAATTGAAACTATAGCAAAAATTAAGTTTTCTATATTGATGGCCCAGCACCCGACAGCATTACAAGTTAAATCTCTTTAATTTGGATGCTATGCATTATAAATAATTTGAAAAGTTATACATTCAACAAAGATCGATTAATACGAAATATGGATATTTAAATAAATGCAGTTTCCATTAAACCTTTTAAAGTTTATTTTCAATTATTTAACTCCGTCATTGAAAAAAAAATAGAGACACTGATTCTTTTTGACCCTTAGGGCCTTATATAGAAGAGACCGATCTTGGCTGACTGATGTCATTAATGAAATTTGTAGAGGAACGAGTTTAGAACTTTTATTGTGGTATTGAACCATCATCATCAACAACAACAAAAAATCCTTTTTAATTTCCAACGTTATATAGGTTTACTGCAGTTCATTAGCCACCGGCCAGTGTCTTCTTTGCAAATACCACTTTCAATAATATACAGCAATATTGAATTCTAAAAATTCCTTGTGTGCTCCCGGTTATAGTTCAAAATGCTTTAAAATCAGCCAGGAAACTTTCTGAATTCCTTTTCAGCTCAAAAAAATCAGGAAGTGAAACACGTCGGGACAAATCATGCAAAAACTTGTCACATGAGTAAATATATTTTTCTGCATAAGGAAGAATAAGGAAGTAAAATATTTTCTTTGATACATCGATTTTCAAAAAAATGTAAATATTTTTGTATTCCAGGACCTCTATTTATAGATATATTCTTTTAAAGAAAATTTTTGTTCTAATAATTCTATAGTATTTAAAATTAACTTTTTAAACTTTTTTTGTTGAATTACCAATAAATTATTTCAGTTGTTTTTAAACTATAAAGAACTGCAAATAATTTCGTAAAAAATAAAATTTTCTTTTACTACAGAAAAAAAACCTTTGTAAAACAATTACTGCTAATGTCTCTTAAATAATTAAGTCAATGTGGCATTATGCTTTAATATTTTAATAAGTAAATGCATCGTATGTAGAATAACTTCTGGAAAGATAATTAAATCATGTAATGATGGATCTTTTCCATTAAATATTCTTAATCCTCTGAGATGTGCTCATCTGAATCATTATAATACTGATCTAATAGTGACTAAATCACTTACAAGGAAATTTAATTTTAAATTTATTGCATACTAAGTTGATATTAATTATCTGAGGAGCTTTGATAAATGCATTTAAGTCATATGACGATGGATAGTTTTATTAAAACTTTTGATAGGTTTCGTCGGTTAATGATTATTATTTTATCAAAAAAATTAATTTAGAATCATGAGAGAGCTAAATATTAGAAAAATATTAAATATTTTATATACTTTTATTTATTTACATAATAATATACAGGGTGTCTCAGTGAACCGTATCAGAACCTCTAAGAGGGGTAGGGTACATCCTGACAACTCGAAATCATAGAGCAATGTGGGGTCGGAAATGCTTTCTTGAAGCGGTGTTTTACACAGAAACACCATAAAGAAAAGAGACCATAAATGAGAAATCGTTTTAATAATACATGAAAAGAAGCAAAAAGTACATGGATTAAAGTAAGTGTTCGAAGTTTCTTCCACGGGCTACAATGCAAGCCTCAGATCTCCGACGCATGGACATCCGAACATTCTGGAATACTCAAGGCATATCTCGAATCTCTCCGGCAACTACTACGATTCTTGCAACGAGCTCCTCAGCAGTGTCAACAAGGGTGTCATAAACTAGTGATTTCATATGACCCCAGAAATAAAAATCAAGACATGATAAGTCGGGTGACCGAGCAGGCCAACGCACGGGACCCCCACGTCTGACTCACCGTTGACCAAATGTGACATCCAGGTAGTTACGAACATCTCCACTATAATGGGAAGGGGCTCCATCGTGTTGGAACCACATTGTCTGTTGCGTCGATGCAGAAATCTGTTCATCTCTCAAAAGTTGTGGCAATACTTTCTGCAGAAAGAGCAAGTACGTAAATCCGGTTAGACGACCCGGTAACAGGTAAGATCCGATGAGGTGATCTCCCACAATACCGACCCATACATTGACTGAAAATCAATTCTGTGCTTCACGACGTCGTATTGCATGCGGGTTCTCGACTGCCCAGATATGGTCGTTATGCGTATTGAAAATTCCTTCCCTTGTGAAGGATGCCTCATCGGAAAACAACACTTCAGCAGGAGAAAGGGGATTTATAGCACATTTTCCCAGGTACCACTGTGCGAAAGCAATGCGGGGTGCATAATCCTCCGGTTTCTGTGTCTGGACTCGCTGCACATGAAACGGATGCATGTATTCTGCTCGGGGAATCCTCCAGACGCTGCAATGGGAAACCCCGACTGCGTTTTCTACACTTCGTGCACTCGTTCTTGGATTCCCCTGTACATGCTGCAGCACATTCTGTTAGGCGTTTGCAGTCCGTGTTGTTGTTACCCTGTCCCTGTGAGCTCTTTCTAATGAACCTGTCTCAGCTAACCTCTGGTGCAGTCTTGTAAAGAAATTATGACTGGGAATACGCCGTGTCGGATATCGTTCCTCGTTCAAACGCTATACGGCTGGCTCATTACAATTTGCAGCCCCGTACGCCAAATGCATATCGGCTAACTCTGCGATCATGTAATCATCCATCCTACTAACTTGGCGCTCATGTGCGAAATGAAGATTCCCTGCACGAAAGCTCGGACTTTTCGCACAACGCCATCTACCGCGTCAGGAAAGCATTTCTGACTGCCCATGCGTATATGATTTCGGTTCGTTCATTCTACCCCTCTTAGAAGTTCTGAAACGGTTCACTGAAACACCCTGTATATTCATGCATCTGACTATTAGCTTTGGTCTAGCTTTAAAGTATATAAGGAAAAACTCAATTTAAAATACAGAATTAAATTATAAATATATCGATGTAAGTTTTAAATTATTTTATAGAAAATGCAACAAAAAGGAAATTTAGAAATTGAAATGCAAAAGAAGTATCGAAGCAAGCAGAAATGAAATGCAAAACATAATTTTAATTTATTTCCTCTATTTTTATAGGAGTATTCATGCTAGCAATGTCGCATAGCAATCATAGCAATTCGACGAAATTTTGAATACTTTTTTTTAATACTTTCGACGGAAAATTCGATACGAAACTCAAATTTCTTTATCACATTTTAATCTGCTTAGAAAAGATTTTTTTTAAACGTTCAAGTTGCACTATCTGAATGAAATATTGATTATAATTAATCTATTATCTTTGAATTTTGTTGCAAAATTATGCCTGTTTATATGTGAACATATTAATTAAAAATCATTATGAGATAGACTGACGAAATTTAATATATCGTCTCAACAATGTATGTACAGATTATCTGTCTAATTTTGAATCAAATTCGTTCAGATGAAGTGCATCTATTTCACTATCCAAGTGAAGAACTACAGACTTGAGCTGGATGTATAAAATCTGGTACGATCATTTCTAGTCAAAAGTATAGTATCGAACCTGAATCAATCGAACCATTATCAAAGCCTGAATTGAATACTTGCAAGTGATTACGGTCTGTCGGTTTGTACATGCACATGCTAGTAAACTCTATAATAAAAAAAAGAAATTATTGATTAAACGAAAAGAAGTATGTGATCTTTTTACTAAAATTGCTCTTATCTGTAAAATGATGGTTTCCATCAGTCGAAAAAAGATGTCCAATATGTATTTTTGGTTTTTCTTTACTAAGTATAAAACTCTTATTCGCGAGACTCTGAAAATAAAAAATCTGAGCACTTATGGCATTGAAGGTTTTTCTTAAAGTCCTCAATTTTGTGTAGAAAGAATAATTGTAATAATATGTATGCTAAAATGTTTAGGGGCGACCCTCCCGGCTGGCATCAGACAGTGCCATAAAGGATTCCTTACCGTTTATGAAGATTAGAGTTAGAGAGACAAAACTATGATTCTCATGTTTTAAATAAGACCACATTTAATTGTGCCTGTTTATAGTTATTATATTATTAAATTAATTATTGCATTTTTTTTAAGTACTGAGAATCCTAGAAGCAAAGTTTTTTTGGATACTTTTCATCCCTTGAAAGTGGGGTACAGCATTATGCGAAGTTTAAACGGAAATAACTAAATATTCAATATATCCCTGATATTGGAATATTAATTTTTGAATCTTTTTCGAATGGAAAAGTCTAGATGCGGTAGCAGTAGAATATTTTCTTTTAGAATGGACAGTGCAATGTCTCTTCTACTAAATAAGACCAATTTCATTCTTTTTGCATGGTTTTATGACCCTTTATTTAAGAAAAATAATACCTATAAATTCTAACCTCCCGCTTTTGAAATACTTAACTTTCCATTCACAAGTAATGACAATTCGAGCATTTCGACTCGACATGGAACATGCGGATAAAACTGAATGACCGGACGCCGTGACAGAGCAGGCGGAAATTGTGGTTGAGTCATAATGACCATCACCGGCTAAGGTACAATCCTTCCCATCTGATCCATGTGCTGTCATCGGTAAGGGTTAGTCACCCCACACCAATTTTGAATACATCAGAGCGACGAGAACTAACCAACATACCGGAAACCTCTCATCCCTAAATCTGAAGTGGGGGCACTTACAAGTATGCATGAAAATTCAAGGACATTTTTTATGTCTATATGTAAGGAGTAATGATTAACGAAGTCTAATCATTTCTGCATTTTTATTGTTATCAATGAAAATAACTTAAATAATAATGAAATGCGCATTTGTCTAAAAAGTTAAAAAAATAATAAAATGCACTATTAAAAATTTTAAATTTGGTATGCAAATGTGGTAATGACCCATGAAACAGCTTCTAGATAGCTGAAGTTAACTCCAACTGCCTTAATGCACATCTAGTACTAACCGCAGGCAAGCATTATATCATTTTCACTTAGATTAACTAAAGATATGTGACCGTCACGTTAATAAAAGACAAATGGGATTAATAAATTAAGCGCAGGAACTTTTTCAAAAATACTCTTTCAAGAATATATTAATATTACTAAAGATATTTGTCATAGAAAATGGAAGAATTAAGAATATATCTTCAATTCAGAAGAAATTTTCAATGGATTAGTTAAAAAGAATATTTATAAAAGGTCGCATTTTTTTTCTCTGGATTAACAAATGGAATGAATCCCAAAAGCGCTTAATGAGCCTTTATTTCGATTTGACTATGTTAAAATTTTTGCCTTCTTTATCTGTATTAATTTATCTAGAAACAAAGGTTTTCAGAATTAAGACTAAAAAATACATTGGATTAAGGTTTTGGTGCCTACAGGAGAATAAAGGTGCCTACACGAATGTTTGTTTCATATAAGTTATGCAAAGGCAATGAGAAAAATTAATAATATGAACATTTTTTCTAAAGTCCCTGTATACGTTCTTTAAGTAAATACTATTTTGTATTCGGTTCTAAACATTCTTGTATGTGTTTTATTTAAAAATATGCATGTTTTTGATTTCAATTGCATTTGCAGCTTCACTGAAATATATTAACAGAGATTTTAAAAAATTGTCACACTTAAAATGATGATTTTAAATGGGGAACTAAGATAATTTTACATTTGAGATGAGTATGAAATGTTTCGCAGTCACTTTTTGCTATGAAAATTATAGCCATTGGGTAATGTTATTTTTAATCCGCGCTTTTAATTTTTTTATACTTCTTTCAGCTGAAAAGTACATGGAAATACTTATTAGTTTTTGTAATTTATATGATCATAAACCAATGTATATTTTTTTGTATGAAGAAGCAAGAACTAATCGCTCAGGAAAATGGGTACACATATTAAAAAGGTCGATAATTAAGAATTTACTTTTATGACACACTAAAATCTTACCAGAAACTCACTTAAAAATTGAAAGTCTATTAAAATGTAAGTTTAATCTCAATCAAATTGAGCTATTAATACTAATTATAATTACTCAAAAATTTTAATAAAGTAATATATATATTTACAAACCTGCAATTCGGCTTCCCAGCATAGTTTCTTCCATCAATAGAAAGAAAGTTTTACAGTCATCTGAATGGGACTAGCGCGTCGGAGGTCCCAGAGCTTGACGACAAACTTGGCGACCATTTGGCGACTTGGCGACGAATTTAGCGATTTTGGCGCCAAAATAGATAATACCCGAAACTTCGAGAATTTTCCCGATCCGTCCAGTAGGAACCGAGATACGCCTCGAACGTTCCTGATTGGTTGAGAGGCATCTAGCCCCGCCTCCTGAGACCTATAAAAGCGGCTGCGGCTGCCAGAGAGTCAAGTCCGAGTTGGGAGACGACGAAGCCAGTAGTCGAAGACGGAGTAGTCCGAAGACGGAGCGGAAAAGCCAGTAGTCCGAGTTTGAGAGCAGCGAAGAGAGAAGTGAAGTCAGTAATCCGAGCCAGAGTCGGAGAAGTAGAAGACGGAGGAGTCGGAAGCGACTGAGGCAAGCTAGTGCTGAACTGAGTGCGCTACTGTCTGCGGTAGATTCTGGTTGTATGCTGCTGTGTATGCTGTTGTATGCTACACGTCTCGGGTGAAGATAATCGTCTTCTGTG
>JAPMOR010030053.1:0-36556 GCA_026543865.1 Argiope aurantia | reverse complement strand
GAAATGAAACAAATATGAAATATTATTTTTTCTAAAAAATAAATTCAAGAAAAATTATTTTATGATCTTTTACACTCTCTATACAGGGTGTTTATTCAGTCCTGGATCCATTTTGATATTTAATGACTCGTAAAATAATGAAGATGTAAACAAACTTATGGCATTTATTGATGGAATAACTCATATATTTTCCTTTTCAGGTTTGAACATTTTTTTTTGTAAATATCGTCTGCGCGTGTTTTTAATTTCAGATAATTTCATTTTCCAGTCTAAATATCTGTACTTTTCTAAATATCGTCTGCTTATTCATTGCATTTTTGTCTCTTTTGCTTTTGACAATTATTGAAATGTTATGTTTTCTTTTGATGTGTTTGTTCTAAGTAGTACTTTTGTATGTGATGTTTTATTCGATCGGATATTAAGGAGAATGCATACACCACAAGAGAAAGCACAGATTTTATGGTGGTCATAGAGTTAATTTCCAATCAACTAAATCACTAACTTTTAAGAGTTAATTTGAATTCACTTAAACCGACTGATTTATGAAGATTTGAATATCACTATTCAATAAAAAAAGGATAATTTTAGATATTTCATCGATCGTTTCAAAGAAAATACGCTAATAAGCGCGCAGGTTTCTCAAGATTAATTGGCCTAAGATTATGAAAATGGTGAGTTTTTCTAAATTTTTAACATTTAAAACTTCATAAATAAGTCTTATTTGATCATGGAAAACAGAAACATTCATTCATTTAAAATTTGTTGTGTCCAGAATATTTATCAGAATATGATACCTTACTGCATTAAATTTGGATTTCATAATTTTTGAAATATATTTATAAGCAGGAACAAAATATTATTATTGATTTCATTTCAATCCTTTTGAAAGCAAAACTAAAAACTTAATTTTATACTGAATCTCAGAAATTTTTGTTGAATTATTGTTTGAGATATTACATAAACTATGAAAAATATTTTGTAGTTAACTTAAGACTTAAATACAGAGCGATTCTGTTTGCAATACTCATATTCACTAATAATAATTAATAAATAACAATAAAGATGATAAATAAAATAAAACGCTTGATTTTATTAAAAAATATCTTAATATTAATTGCAATTTCGTCATTTACATTTTTAATTAAAGTTGAAGTTTTACCGGAAATGGCAACAAATTAGCAAAATATATATAGTAAATTGAACGAAACGATCTAAACAATATAAGTTTGGTATGACTATCAAAATTTGAAGATTAAAAATATTTTGTTTGAGAATCCTTTAAGAGACCAGTTACTTAAAATATTTAATTGAAAATTGTAGCGAGCGGTAATATTGGAGAACCGGCTGGTCGCCAAAGGCGGCTAGTATTTAATACAATTATCTCCCATTCCATAGATTTTCGCATTTTCTCGATTGCGTATGAAAATCCGATTTTGGTAAAATTTATAAAAAAGTATTATTGTAAAATTTATAAAAAATTATAAAAGTTATACAAAGGTTCGCAGAACGCATGACTTTCGAAATTTCGCTTATGATAGTCTAAGCTGGAATGCAGTTATCATCGCTGGCAGATATTGAGTTAAAATTGATTTAACCCTTCGACTACGGATCTTAAGGAATGGGAACATTTATATCCCCATCCTTTAGTTAAAATTCTGATCAAGGACTGTAGTTCACCGTCACTGTAAATATATGCTTTTAAAACTTTCCCATCTTTGTGAAATACCAAATTTACATCCCGTCCCATCCGCTAAAGCGAGTTGCAAAAAGACTAATCTTTGCTTGACCAACAATGCGCCATCGTCGTGTCCCTTTCCGAAGAATGTGGCGTCGAGGGAGTCCCTCCAACGAAACGAGAAGAACGGTGGAGAGACACAGGTAGGATGGTGACACTCATTAGAGGGAGAATTTCCTCATACTTACTCATG
Organism: Argiope aurantia; assembly: GCA_026543865.1. Classification (NCBI taxonomy): domain Eukaryota; kingdom Metazoa; phylum Arthropoda; class Arachnida; order Araneae; family Araneidae; genus Argiope; species Argiope aurantia. Next base: position 34,628 of record JAPMOR010030053.1, on the reverse strand, counting down.
TACAGTTAAGGAACTGCATTAAAATATTCGCATTTGCCGTGTATATTTTTTAAAAGAGATTCTATTACAAATGTATTTACATTCATTTACAACTGTTAACCCTTTGCTTTGTAACGGCCACTTGATATGACGCGAATTGTTTAAAAGAAGTGCAAAGTTAAATGATTATCTTCTAATAAGGAAATTCTATACTTTTGTTTTTCCATGTAATGTGAACGATTTACAATCGTTCAATTGTTTCCATTTTTTTGTTTCATTCGCTTTTTTTTAACCGAGACTTTTTCAATGTTTTCTGCGCGTCATCTTTTTTAATAGTTATTCAACTCATTTCTGAGTAGAATGTGCGTGTGTGCATGTCATGAACGTATCTATATTTGTCTAAATTCTTTATTAAAAAAATTTTTATTGCTGTTATACTATTTACTCCCTACCGTATTACCTCATTTTTACGGTGATATACATTTTCCTAGCTCTGACCGATGCTAGTGCCCATTTTTCCACGACTGTTACTTTTTCTCACCATAGCTAACCGTACACGAGATCGCTTGATTCGATTCACTGGCTTCAACCATAATTATTAAACAAAATCGTAGACTGAAACATTTTGATGTGATAGCTAATGAATCGTTCGTACATTTAAGCGATATATATTTTAGACATTACAGTATTTCTTTTACTGGCCAATGAGGTTACACAATTCTTTTATTACGGATGTTAACGAAATTGTATGATCAAATTTTATCCTCTTCTACATGGATTGCTATAACGGACGTATTACTAAGTCATTTGCTTCTCTTTTTTCTCTCAGCTAATGAGGGGAGATTTTCATTGCCTTCCAGGTTTTTATTTTCCTGAATTACTAGATTACTGGATAACTATATTTCAACAAATACAGGGTGCCCTTCAATTCACGAGTCAAATTTTAATAAATAAAATATATTTAAAAAAAACCTTTTTTAGCAATATGGGGGTATCGAATTCGAAATTGAGCCCAAAAAGGCCTTACAAGTTCCATTTTTTAAAGAAAATCATCCACATTCGGTAATCACTTAGATTAAAAGAAGAATTAATATAATTTGTATTTTTTTTTAAAAAATTACACTGACTTGGTTAAGTTGAAAGACCTGACTGCTATTCGCTACACTTGCAAGGCGGTAAAATAAATTGTGAAATCGGTCCAGTTGTCGAGGCTGGGGTTTCTGTATAGGTTTTATTTTGCAGTATTTCTCGAAAAGGGCTGGCGAGACGAGGCAAGCAATCGTTGATAACGCATCCAAGTTTTAAGCATTCGTATGAGAAAAAAAGGGTGCGAAATCGTATAGTGGTTGTGACTGGGAGATTGTTTTTGCTACTTAAATATATGAATGGACCACATATTTGAAAATTCTTTTAATGAATGCAAATTTAATTTTTAAACAAAACAGCAATGAATAGTGGGAAAACGAGTCCTTTCCTTGAGATAAAAGGTATTACTTTTTAGACTGACAAATGAAAGGCACGAGGTTGAAAATTGAGTTTGGGATGAGATTTAGTATAATGGTAGCACACATTTAGAATGTTCGTTCAAGAAAATATTAATGCGCAGTCGCGAGGCAAATTTGAGAAAATGGTGTTCGAACTTTCATTATACCTTTTATAGTAATGATATGTCGTCATTGCCGAGAGAATCGAACAGTATAGTAGATAAGACATTAGTGTAGCATTCAGGAGACACGGGTTCGATCCTGGCCTAGCAATTTTTGCTTTTTTTATTTGTTTTTCTTCTAATTTATTTCAAATCAACTTAACAATTTACAAACAGTTTTAATTAACATGCTTTTCATTTTTTATGCGAAAATAATAAGTATGAATTCATCTTTTTTCATTATTAGTATATAAGCTATGTAATAAATTTGAGGGCCATTTTCTCGAAACTGACAGGCCATTTGCGCTTTAATATTTTTTGAGACTGAACATTCTAAATGTACACTACCGTTATACCAAATCTTATCCCGAACTGAACTTTCAACCTCGTGCAATCCAAGATCTAAGAACAATTTTTTCGCTGCTTTACAATGTTAAGGATTTTGTCTTTAAAATATGAAATTATTTTTAACCATCCAAATTATGAAGTCTTCAAGAGTTAAAAAAATTAATCATTGACTATTAAAAAGCAGTTTTTTTACTTCATCCATTTTGAAAACACAACAACGAAACTTTGCTCAAAAGTAGTTATTTTAATAAAGTTCTTGCCCTCACACAGTTTCTTTAAAAAAAGTTATTAATCTTTCCAACAACTAGTAGTGCTGGATCCAGTTAAACATAATATTTTCGTCATCTCAATTTAAATCAATGAAAATGAAATAGAGACTGAAAGGCAAAAATATCTTTTCGAAGATCGAACTAGTTCAGGGTCAAATTCATTTAGGAATTTTTTTTAACTGCTTTTACCTGGGGTCTCAATTAGTCACGGATAATCCGGTTGCATTAACCCTTTCTAAGGCCGTGGGAAGTATGCTTTTTACCAAATTTATCAATCTTTGTACGAAATTATGTAGGCTGGCATAAGTTCTGACAAATTCTTTTAGAAAGACAGAAACTTAGATGCTTCAGTTCTTTATCTCACACAAAATGATGCGTCTTGGTTTGTCACTTAATTATTAATGAACCAAATTAATAAATTAATCAAATTAAATTGATCTAATAAGCTAAATGAATCCCTTTTCTTATTCTAATTTCAAGCCTAAAAAATAATTTAACACAATATGACAGGAAAAAAAATGACCTTTTAAAGGGTTAATACGACACTATTTTCATCTGCTCTTTACATATAACCAAGTTTCTAAATTGTTTTAAGTGTCAAATTACATTTGAGATCGAGTACCGGAAAAACTCTTACAATCAGAAAAATATAATTCGAGAAAAGCAAGAATAACATCTAGAATTCAAGGGCGCGAAAAACAGAAAACGATCCTCTCGTTTACACGTTGCGTGATCTCTAATATTTAAAAAAATATCAAGCTGTTATCTACATTATGAGTCAGTTTGAAATGTAGTGAAAAAAAAACTTCCAGACGACTTAAAAAGGTGATAAAGGAAGTGAAAAAAAGTAGTCCTAAATATTTCTTTACATGAATACCTTATCTTTACCCACTGTTCGAGTCTAACTGAAAATTCAGCTCACGGCCTGAAATTATACTGAATATGTATCTCGACAAAAAAAAAGCGACAGCTCATTTTTTTTTTCAGTTAAAAAGATTCAACTCGGACGTTTCTCGTTTGATTATAAAACAAGAAAAGTCAAAAAATTTCATCAAAGGGCAAAACAACTCGGGGGTTCCAAAGAATAAATAATAATAAAAGATATATTAAGGAATTAAATTTGGTTTCAGGAAGCAATAGTTCAATTAATCATTCTAAATAAGAAAGTCAGTGTAGCGTGTTGTACCCCATCATCACAGTGACCGTAGGAAAGCAAAGGGTTAAAAAATGCATTATATACACAAATCAAATGAAGCAATTCAACGTACTTACCTTTCAACATAAATAATATTTCTGGTCATTTGGGTCAGGAGCACATTATAAATACTTGCCTTCTTCAACATATATCCACGCAACACAATTCTTATGAATTTTAACTCTGAAATGTCTTAAATACCTTATTTACAAAAAAATATCTGACTCATATTAAAATCATAGAGAAATTCTAGGTGATCTACTGCATTTAAGTTTCCTTGCAAAAATGTTATTCTATCAGAATTCAAAATTTTCTGAACTCATCTTATTGATAAGTATTAAATGAACAAAACATATACAAAAGTTTATATTTTTATTTGTTAAATTAAGGCCTCGGTTCGCGAAGATACTAGAGAACTACATACAATGGCATTTGGAATTGTGGGAAAATAGATTTCCGTCATCTCCACCATGTTAATTGCTTAACTCATTTTAAAGCTATAAAAACCAAATATGTCACCCTAAAAGCAAATATTAAAAAACATAATGAAAAAACTATTATTAAAAATTTCACACATGTCGAATTAAAAAAAAGAGAAAAAAAAAAAAGAAAGTTTGTGCTTACACTTTACTGACATTAACTGATTGCATCATTTGAGACATAATATTCAATTCGTCTTTATATTCAAAAGATACTGATAGTTCCTACTTGGAAATTAACATGGAAACAATTAACAAGATTTACAACATATGATTTATGAATCCCTCCAAGTCAAATCTCTCTTTTACATTTGAAAGTGTTGTGAAAAAAAGTGTATACACAATTACACTTCCACTGCTTTACTTCTGTATCGCAACTCTACAATGAACTTCACTAATCCCATAAAAATATCAATTTTTTTATTTATTGCAAGCCAAAATAATTATTTTCTCCTTTTCTAATTCGCCAATGGTTTCAACACTCTTTTAGCAATTTGGCGTCAACTAGCGATCCGGATAGCTTCGCACCGATCAGTCCAAAAATGTTCATGGATTCAAAATGTTTAATCCGCTGCTTTTCGATCTTTAGAAACCTAGTGAAATTTCTGGAAACGCGTTCGCGCTTTTCAATTCAATGTTATAGACACATTTAATGTGCCAGCTTCAACTTCGATTCCTAAATGTGATTGACGAACTTTTTCAAACTAACGTATTGTCATTTTTTTTTCTGTATAATAAATACATGTATGTAGCATATTCAATGAAAACATTGTATAGTCAAAAAATTCGACATCGAAATTCTTCTCCGAGTTCAAAAAATACATTTTTAGAATTATTGCTTTATCTGAAAACATTAACTCGAAAACAAACTGAACTAGAAGGTTGAAATTCGGTATGTGGTCAAATAAATTTGTAGATTTATTAAATTTTAGACGAAGTATATATAGATATATTTAGACGAAAAGAAAATCATGACTCATTCATTTTTTTTAAAATTTTACTACGAAATACAAAAATTGATATATTTTGTCGTTTTCACTCCTGCTTGCTGACTTTGCCATGACCTTTCAAGTCCCGCCGCCGCCCTCCCTAACTTTTGCCTTCGTTTGTAAGATGCAGACTCATGAAGATAGAAAAGACTATGGAAATAGTTATACTTCATGCTAACAAGTCAGTTCAAAATTGGGCATTATGTATACACAAGACAATTTAACCGATGACTAGATTTTGACTAAAGATCCCACACTGAAATTTGATATTTCACAATCGTAATGAATTTCGAATCGACAACCTGCTGTCCTTCCATCCAAAAAATTTAACCATCCATTAGACTATCGCAACTTAAATATTAATTACTTCTGGTCTCGTATAAAAGAACTTTCCGGGGGGGGGGACAATAGCCTAAAGTTCCTCTTGATAATTTTATTATTTCAATGCCCTGTTTTAAAGCAATTATCTCTTTCTTAATGGAACATATCGGTCAGGCATTACTTCATTATTTTATTAAATACCAAATAGATTTGAATAACTGCATTTCGTTAAGAAGACAGAAATTGCATTTGACCAAATACTTCAGAAAACATTAAAAATTTCTTTTCAATAAATAAAACTGGAATAACACTTACGTTGGTGAAGAGATGAACTTGCAAAACTGTGCTATGATGAGCGAACGGAAAATAGGCCAGCTTGAAAAATTCCATGCCTGAAATGACGAATGACATCAGTAAAAATGCATTCGATTTTGGATAAACATTTTTAAAGGCGAACTCTTGTGCTTCAGACAGCAAATAAAAGTTTTTAAGACATCATCAAATATGAAAAATCAAAAATCATGCATGAAACTCGGATGATCACGAGCTGTTTGTACACATTTATATCCACTCCAAATGAATTTCGCTGTATCAAATTTCACGCTATAAATATTTTTCATATTATTTAGAAGCTACAGTTTAGGTTGTCGTTTTTACAACAGACAATGGGATAAAAGATTGAAAAGATGATAGAAAACTTCTGAAATGTGAGCTGCCCAACATTATTGGTTTAAAAATTTGATATCCTAATTCAGGTCCTTTACGTTTCGCATAAAAACGATGCTTTTAAATTTCAAGGAAAAGCTCCCGAAACAATAAATTGCAAAAATTTTGATTAAAGATCTTATAATTATTTTTAAAACTTCTGTTAATATATTGTAATCACCTAAAGTGTCTACTTTTTCTTCAACATTCTGCAAGAAAACAGAGGAGATGTTGGATTTGCCTTTGAGGATTAAACAGGTACCATCTTTACTTGTAATAAAGTTGTGTATGTATGTATTGACGTTCTATAGGCTAAACCGTTTTGGCAAGAAAAAGTGGAGGATGGAAATGTACACTTAGGAGCGACGTTTAAATTTACGTTAAAAATAAATTTACGTAATAAAACATTAAATGAAATTTTCGCGGTTTTCCTACGATGATTTCCGAAACTTTTATAAATAAAAATATATATATATATACCCTCCTAAAATTAAAAAAAAACATTTTTAAAATGATCCTTAAAGCTGTTTCTACCTAAAATTTAACTCTTTATTTTTAAGCAATTCGTAACAAATGTTTGAAGTATATTTTTCAGTAATTTATTTCACACTACATAAAAATAAACAGCACGTTACGCATGCATAGGAAAAATTAGCTTTTATCTATGTTTTGCCATCACATTGACATAAGCAAAAGATTAAAATATCAACTCTTGCTACAAACTAAACTTAGAAAAAAAAGTTTCATATCAAGTTTGTAAGAAATAAAATAAACTTGAAACATGTCTTATAGAAAATGTAAGAAAGAGCCTCTGTAAACTATTAAATTACTAATCTGCAGTATGTAAGACAAACAGTTTATAATGTTTGTGCATATATGCATAACAGTTTATAATGCTCTCACGCGTTGCCCACTCTAATTGGGGACAAAATTGGGACTAACCTTAACCGAGGTATGAAAATTCGATCATTACAAATTATAAAAAACGTACGATTCTAGAATACTTCAAAGATCGCATCAAAGAAATAAGATAATCGGTGCCAGGAATTTCTATCAGACTGAAATTAAGAAATTGATGATTGTCCAAAAATAGCGATATTCAAAATTTTGTAATTCCGTCAGATTTGGTAGCAATGAATTTTTTTTTTGTTGTTGTTGTTGGGGGGGGGGGGTATTTAAATTTGGAACTGTCAAGAATATTTCACTGAATACGAATCCTTACGATGAAAGGATTGCATAAAATTTAGATTTCATAATTTTTTTCAGAAGTACATTTATTGACAAAAACGATAAAATATTATTTGCGTCATTTAAAATCTTCTAAGAATCAAACCAAACACGGAATTTTACGGTGAATCAGAGGATTTTTTTATTGAATTATTCTTTGAGATATTACATAAATTATAAAAAAATATATTTTGAAGGGCACATAACATTTCAAGGCTTACTGATTCCGTTTTCTGGGCTCATTTTAACGAACATGTTTGATTTCAGCAAAATTGTTTCCGTACTGTTTAATTGTTTACTATTAATTTTTAGTTTTATCATTTCTGATTCAATTTAAAGTTCACATTTTACTGAAGATGGCTGAAAATTAGATAAATACATAGAACAAAGAACAGAGTCACGTAAAGTTTCTATAATAGTATGAAATATACGATTTAAAAAAAATTGAGAAAAAAAATGTCCAGTTAGCGGATGTTAAAACTGAGCTGTTAGAGGCGATCATCTCATTTTCCCGCTTTAGACAAACAAGCCATAAAACCAAATGACACAAAATAACTTAAAATTTTAGCGCATCTCAAATCTCGGCGACCCAGCCAAAGACGCCAGTATTCATTACATTTCTAACTTGACAACCTCCAGTCACGGAATCGAGGCTTTACCACCAGTCAAGCTCCACCTTTCGTAGCGGTCTTCAATAATCGAAAGCGCGGAAATGAGATGGTCGACTCTAACAGCCTCAGTTCCATCATCCGCTAAACAGAATTTAATGAATACGTCCAGTTCTAAGAAAGTTCATTGCAGTTCTACTAATAAAATGGTCTAAATGAACTTAACAATTACATTTTATGTTACTTGAGTCAATAAATGCTCCGATGAATTAAGAATTTTAAATTTTTACATAGGTCCTATATATTACCCTTTGTAATCCTTTTATATGTTTACCCTTTTGCATTAACCTTTGAATCTTATTTAACAAATTTTTTGAGACATCAATATTTTAACACTTAGAACTTCGATCTCTCCTCTCAGGAACCATTCAAGGCAGTGCATCATTTTGGAGTTTTATTTAATTATTTTATTAAGTTTTGACTGGTAAAAATACTTAAGAGTGGTAAAAATATGTAGATTAATTTTCTGGGAAAATTCATATATATTAATTTTTCGGAGCAATGAACAAGTTGTCTTATTCGGCAAATATTTATGCATCTAATTACTTTTCGGAGCGCTAAGGGTTAAATAAAAATCTTTGAACTTCAATCAACTAAATCGTTCATTAAAACTAAATAATTTATGAAATTTGAATATCACTCTTCTATAAAAATTGGCGATTTTAGAACACTTCATAGTCCATTTCAAAGAAGTTACACTAATCTTTTACCAGGATTTCTCAACAGCGATTGGCTTACGATTATGAAAATATTGATTGTTCTAATATGTAAAAACTGACAGATTTGATCGCAGAAGATAGAAAGTTTATTTATTGAACTTGAGTTAAGAGTTGAAGTGTCAAAAGTATTTCGCTGAATATGACTCCTTAGGACAAAAGGACTGTATAAAATTTAAACCATAATTTTTTTCATAAGAACATTTATAGACTGAAGTCAAATAAAATATTTTCATTTGCATCATTCAAATGTTTTGAAAGTAAAAATAAAAACTGAATTTTCCGATGAATTAGAGAAATTTTTGTTGAGTAATTCTTTAAGATATTATATAAATTACAAAAATTATTCTGCGTTGCATATACAACTTCAATACTAAGCGACTCTGCATTAAATTTTCATATTCTAAAAAAGATGTGTTTGTTTTCAGTAAAAAATGTTTTTATATTAATTACAGTTTAACATTTCCACTCTAATTTAATGTGCAAATTTTATGAGCTCTGACAGAAATTAGTAAGTAATACAATGAGCAGAACTGTTTAAGGCCTACATAATAGTATGACTGAATTATATAACTATCAAAATCTGAAACTTTGATAGCTAAATATTTTGCAGGAAAAGCTATTAAGAGATCAAGTTACATAAAATATATTTGAAAATTTTAGAGATCTTTTATACTGGCGAACTGCTGGTCACCAAAGGCGGCTAGTTTCTTAATAAAGATATTGCTAAGTGAACTATTGTAATATATATACATACACATACATTTTTTCCCCTTTTATGAGTAAAGATAATAGTGATTTTGAAGAAAATTCATTCAGAAATATGAGATTTGTTAAATATTAGTAAATAAAACAGCTATAGATTCTCTTGTATCTTACTTCTTTTTAAATGCATTTAATTCCGCTATTTATGTTTCTGATAAAAACAGTCTTACTTTTCTATTAATAATAGAATTAATTATTATTTATTGCAATATATATGAATAAGATAAATATATGTACAAGCTCTCATAAGTACAAGATCAATTAAAATTTTTACAAAAATTATCACCAATTAGCCCGAATGGAAATGCAGCTATGCAAAACTAAAAACCGTCACCTCTCTAGATGAGCGCCAATTTTTCTTGCCAAAGGTCCAAATCTCAGTAAACCTATAATGCAACAGGGGTAAGGAATAATTTATTGAGCACAAATGCCCCATTCCCGTAAAAAGGAGTGATGAAAGGGAATGTGCGAATGTCATCTTCATACGAGCTAGAAGTCAGATTTCTGACCTTGGGTGGTCAGGGATCCTACCCTCAGAAGCTACTGCACCCCTCTTTCCGTGGCAACGCGGACACGACATCATAAATTTAGGAGGGTCAGCTTACTTTAATCCCCTTCTTCCCAGTTGTCAAATTACAAGACTCTTCCAGGAAAATGCTCAGAAATCTCTACCAAAACATGTCATCCCCTGGGTCTAAGGTCAAGAGTGGGGTCATGGTTACATACTTTTGCAGGTGCAGAGAATGATGACATTGACATTTCTTGTAAAAGGGGGCTCTTCCCCCCTCCCCCTTTATCTTATGTTACTGAGAACTGTTGAGAGTCAGTTAGCCAACGAAAGGAAATATAGATCTCACAAATCTGCAAACAAATTTGAAATAAATCATGAGAGAAATATTCTGAAATTTGACAGAAAGTTCATTTTAATTATAATGCATTTGAGTACACTATCCTTGTAAATCAAATAAATAAAACACAGTGTTCTGATTTGCTCCCGAAAAAAAAGAAAGCATTTAGATCGTCCCTCGTCCCGGTATGCCATCTCTCCCACAATTAATAAGGATATTCAAATCATATGATTTTGCCAATCATATTGCAACTTATTTAGAAGAATTGGTTTTAATATTTCGGGGTGTTTTTCCCCCCAAGGTTTTAAATTTTTTTATATCTTAGAAACTTCTTGAACATCTCTTCTTTTGATATTATTTATTTTTAGTTTTTCCATTCATAGTTATCCCCCCCCCCTACGTTTGGTTTACTCTTTAGCTTTTCATTTTCTTTTTTTTTTTTCTGTGTAAAAGGGAAAAAGTTCTGAGTAAACTTAATTTTAATTTACGTCATTTTGTTATTTTAGCCAATATACCTCACATTCATTCTGAAGCTAACCCTCAGTTGAATTTAATCGTCAGGTAATCTAATACAATGAATTTTTTTTTCAAAAAAGAAGGAAAAATCTAACAAAAAATCGGGAATACTGCCAATGACAGATTTCTAAGAAAGCAGATACCTAGGGCCACCAGATAGATAGGGGGCTGCAAGGGCGGTGATTAAGATTCTTTTCTAGTTGCTAGAGTAAAAAAAAAAAAAAAATCAGTATAAAATATTAATATTTATCAAGTATAATTGTTCAGGTTCTTGCAATGCATCATGAAGTTAATTTTGTTATTAGAATATTTTTCAACAATTTACATAGAAGCTGGGAAGTCATTATTAATAAATACATGCATATTCATAAAGTTAAAATATTTAATTAAAATAAATAATTAACATTGAATTGAAAATGAATTGAAATGTGAAACCAATCATTTTATTAAAAAAAGAGGCCAGATAAAATGCACTGTAATTGGTCGTAAAATAGATATACACCATCGTATATGCAGAAACAATCCTTATTGCGATGAAATCGTATACATGTAAGCGTTATGTGTTAAGAATTTTACTAATTAGAAAATTTCTCATGTCATAGAAAATTAAATTTGAAAAAAGGAAATTGAGATAAATAATGCCATTTAAAAAACAAATTGAACATTTTTACTGAACATTTATTGGAACTACCAAAGACAATCAATTTAATGATTCTTTCAAATAGAAATGGAAGAATCGCGCTGAACTTGAATACTTCCGACAGTTCCGTTTTTTACTTGCTAATTCATAAGTTATGTTAAAGATAAATAAAGTCTAAATTTTTGAAAAGTTTCAGAAAAATTCTCCCATTTAACTTTTAAATATACACTGACTGAGGACAATTATATATCTTCCTACATTTGTTATCCAGACATCCGTAGTACTTCTTACAAACATATCCATAAAATATTGAAGAATAGATATTTTCGAAGAATTTTAATTAAAAATTACTCAATTATTTAACAGCCATTTATTAAAATCACGCGAAGATTTATTTGATCAAACAAATTAACACTATTTGTCAGATATTAAAATTTTTTAAATAAAATAATAAGCACTTGAACCTTTTTTTAAAGTAACCATCGCTCAGTTTAACATCATAATAAACTGACATACACATTTTGTAAGGAGGAGTGCCTCCAAAAAAAAAGTTTTTTTTTCACTAATCACCAGCATTGATGAGAGGTAGAATTCGGGGGGTAGAATTAGAGGGTAATTTTTTTTATAGTTTTTCCACTACATATCCGAAACTCGGTAGTTTTCACATCAATTCCGTAGCAACTTTGGAAATTCCATAGCTGTTGGAGGGTATGCAATTGTGAAGGAATGACCAAATAGTATAAAATAGAAATGCTGCTACTATATTTATTTCATCAAGAAGCGATCATTTTCATAAAAATGTTACATAACAGCTTTGTGCTAGAAGAGATCGGAGACCACAGGAAAAAATACGGAAAGCAATAGCAAATTATTTGTTACATTACATATTGCTTTAATGAAATTAAAAATAAAATTAAATATTTGTCGAAATTGTCTACGTTTGCATAGATTTTGGACTATGCCCAATAATCATACCACAGTTCTAGAATTTTTAGAATGGAGTCAGGGAAATTTGATCTTTTAATTAGCTTATTTCTGAAAATCTTTTGCATACTGCTCTTATATTAATTTACTTGCACGTAATTTCATACTCTAATTTCATATTCATCAGATATGTAGATTACATATGAATGCGACATGAAAGCAGTCTTTACCCCAGTTGTTAAATACAAATGAATCTCTAGCCGATAGATTAACTCCATTTTTCCCTCAAAAAAAATGAAAGAATGTAGTCGCATTTAGATAAATGCAAAGTTCGAGGGGGTGTGCCACTTCGTTTGGATGACATTAGCAGATAAAAGCACGCAGCTAGAATGAAACAACGTGAATGGTCTCCAAAACCTTTCTTTTGTACTCTCTAATAAATGCATTTTACGCCAAAACCGAATGAAACCAAAATTTGCCAAAGAACTGCGATGGAAGTCACAAAATCACATACCAAATTTTATTCGATTCATGGCGATGAATTGTTGCCTTTATATATTTCTGAAATTACAAATCGACAGACGATCAACCTCTTGTTAAATTCGATTCCAAATTTGATAAGCGACTACACCATAGAAGTTAAATCCCTCTAGTTCTTTTCATTATGAAAATATCTTTAAATTATATTCGAACAACCGGACAGACAGATTTCCTCTGAATAGATTTTTCTCAAAATTTGATAGAAAATTACATATTTGGTGCAAAGTTCAAATATCAAATTTCATCCTTATGGCTCGGAGCGTTTGAGTTGTCTTTGTCATAGACCAACAGATATCTGACAAGCGTTCCAATTATCTTTGTCATAGACAGACAGACATCCGAGATATCTCGAACCGACAATAGACATCCGAGACATACTAAAGGTAAAGATTCGTCAAAATCTCTTCGAATTTTTTTGACGATTACATCGATAAGTTCGCTAACAAGAATGCACAAACTGATAAAATAAAATCGACTCGGCGTGTTGTGTTACTTGGATGTTATCGGTGACGAAAGCAAAATTATTTCTAACAAAACTTAAACGAAGAGTTTTACTTGGACAGTATAATGCATACGCGTTCTCAAGTTGTTTGAAAAAAATTTTTTAATACAACTCAGTTGAAAAAAATTATTCATGAACAACTTTTTATCTTAGAAGTTTCACTTAAAAAGAACCTTCTCCCTTGCTTTCTACTACTAGTATATTGAAAGTAAATTAATCCACAGACGCAAAAAAATAATTGGTTCCGAACTGCAGGTCAAAGTTCCTTTATGGAATCTACATATCCCAGCTACATCTCATTAACAATTATTTTAGAAGCGCGATGCTGTGCAAATGTTCGATTTCCTCGTTTTTTTTTCCCCTCCCCAACAAGAAAAACATATGAAGTCAGATTTTCCAGCATGAATTGTTATAAACCATAGGCTCCCGCTAACATCTGCACAAAAGTTTATTCAATATTCATACGGAAGACTACATAAAACCACATCCGAGATTTCTAAATGAACGCAAGATAACAATTTCCATCTGTTCAGGCACACATGGAAATTTTCGAGTCCAAAATATACACATCATTCTAATTTTTTTTTTTTCTTCCCCAAAGAGGAGAAGTTCACATCTGCTTTTCGATCATACTTTCTCTGACAGCTTCTAATCATAGTCAGTAATGCGTATAAACAGGGTGACCATATTCTGAGAATAAAAAAATTGGAAGTATTCTTCTGACGATTTTACTTTAGAAATTTTTACCGTTGATCGATACGGAACAAATGCGTAAATCTAGAGAGTAAGAGAAAACAGCGAAGTAAGCGAAATAATTGTTAAACTCAAGAAAGCAAAAATTTAACAAATAGTTTATCCTGAATTAAATTTTCAACATTCTAAAATTAATCAGGGAATTCTTTTCATAAATCACAATTGATTGGAATCATAATACCGTTTTCCTCACTTTTCTACTAATTTATATAGTGCCTTTAAATTTGTCCATGAATTACTCATTAAAATGAGATTATGAAAGAAGTACAACATATTCAATAAATTATTATATTCGTGCTCTTAAAACAATTTTATAATTAAATTATTTTCAGAACAATTGAATTGTACTCAAACTTCAGAAAATAAAATTGGCAGTTTTAGCTTTCCCAGACACCTCGCGGAAGGGGGGGGGGGGGAGTCCCGCTTTGCCACATCCGAGATTTCTAAAATAAATGTATGGTCAGATAAATTGAAAGGAAATACTTCTTTTGGTGGTATATGATGCTACAGGAGCAGCTTTTTCCTATTTTGCATTTCCGAGTGTTTCTCTCCCTACTCAGGGACTTAACAATGATTTTAAAAAGATGCAAAAAATTGAATATTGCCTAGAAGGTGTCTTTCATGATAACTTCTCGCTTAAATGGAATGATATTTTAGGTAATAAAATTTACAATACTATTAGAGAAAATGAAACATTTTTAGATGACATTGGTATACAGTGCCCGAAAAAATTATAAGGACACGCGAAAAATCGTCAAATCTAGAAGCCTTGTTTAGAGAATCGTATGCAAATTTTTGCAGCAAAAATAGAAGTAAAACTAAAATATTTTATGCGTAAAGTAATTAAAATTTTCAATTTTAAATCTGTTAAAATTTAAATTTTGATTTTTAAACCTAAATGAAAACGGAAAAAAGTATAAGGACATTGCTTTTTCTCCAGTAATTATTTAAAAATTTGCATATTTGAAAGCATAAAATGACAATTCCGAGTTAAAAGATTCATTTGCGAAAAGAATTTCCCACTCGGCGACTTTCAGTGGGAGTTTTTAAACGATGCCAAAAGGAACTGAATTTTCTGACTCTGAAAAAGGAAAAATTGTTGTTTTTCGAGAATGTGGATTAAGTGGATGGGAAATTTCAAAAAGAATCAAGAGATCTAAAACGGGGGTTTATAATTTTCTAAAAAAATCCTGGGATGTATGGTATGAAAAAGTGAACTGGGAGACCAGAAATTCTCACTCGTCGACAAAAAAGAATGATTGTAAGGAGAGCTTGCGAGAAAAGAGAAACCGCAAATGAAGTTAGACAAAATTTCAGTTTATCATGCTCAACAAGGACTGTTCAAAATGTTTTGAGTAAACATCCTCAAGTTTCTTATGGGAAATTAGTGTCACGCCCCCCTCTTACAAATCATCATAAGAAAAGAAGAGTTTACTTTGCCAAAAAATACATTTCTTTTGGTCAAAAGTGGGCTAATGCCATTTTTTCGGACAAAACAAAGTTCAATCTTGATGGACCTGATGGTTTTCGTTATTTTTGGTATGATCTGCGAAAGACCAAGAAAGTGTTTTCCAGGCGTCAATATGGTGGTGGATCGGTTATGGTATGGGGCGCTTTTGCAGCAAATGGAACCACTCCAATTGTATTTATAAACCGTAAAATGAATTCGGACAGGTATGTTGATATGTTAGGAGAAAGTTTGTTACCTGAAGCACCACCAATTACTTCAGGGGACTATATTTTTCGGCAGGATAATGCTTCGATACACGTTTCTACGAGTGCAAAACTCTGGTTTGAAGCTAATTCTGTAAATTTATTTGATTGGCCGGCGAGAAGTCCCGATTTTAATCCAATCGAAAACTTATGGGGACTTCTAGTCCGAGAAGTTTATAAAAACAGCACACAGTATCAATGTACACAAGATCTTGTCGTCTCTATCAAAGACGCTTGGGAAAAAATATCTGTGGACATTTTAAAAGATCTTTCAGGATCTATGACCTCTCGGCTTATTCAAGTGATTGACAAAAAAGGTAGTTTTCTTGATTATTGAAACATTTTTTAAGCATTTTACAACATGTCCTTATAATTTTTTCCATATTTCCTTCAATGTTAATTTTTGTAAAATCAATATTTTGAAGCTAAATTATGTTTTTTATGTGGTATAAGTGTTATCACAAAATTATGCAGCAGAAGTAAGAAATATAAAAAGTTCATTTAGGCGAAATGGAAATAAAGCATATTTTCATGCAATTACATGTTGTCCTTATACTTTTTTCGCGTACTGTAGAATTAAAAAGGATAAAAGTGAAGGTTAGTGTGCCCCTTGCTGTGCCAACGATTCCAAGTCGCCAATAAAGATAATGGACAAAAACACTTTTGTGAAACAGTTGTGGTTACCACTTTATGCATTAAAATTATGATATTTAGTGATAAGTATTGAAATTTTTATTTTAATCTTAGATTTATTTAATCTGTAATTAATTTATCTGACCATACATTTAATCTTAGATTTATTTAATATCTTTCAAAGGAAACTGCTACTTTAATGCGGGTTTAAATACCTAATATTCTGTTGCTTAATCCACGAATTTGGGTTATTTCAACCCCTCAGGGGCTCACCTACTATAGGTGAGTACGGGTGTCCCAATCCCGAGGTACCCAGGGATCTTTACTCCATTTAGGTTTACTCTCTTCTGCGCCTTCTACTGTCACCTTTTTTTCCCCTTCCCTCGAGGGTAGGCGAGGGAGCTCTCCATGAGAAGCTGTCGCCGCTCTGTTTGCTTCCTGCTTCCCATGGACAGCAAATACCCCCACATGTTTGCCGTGCGTGGCGACCCATTAGACGGGTGGTGCACTGTGGTCCCCGGTGTATCAATCGGCTTGTACCTAGTCACCTGAGTGGCTAGTCTGCTAGGGATCAAGCGAAGGGGTTACTCCTTGGACTTGGCGTTAAGGGTGGTCACTGTCCCCGGGGGTAACTCCGAGCGTATAGGTTCTGGCTAGCACTAAGGTGTATGCCGAGGCTGGAAACTACCAGAGCCGGTAATTGCCTTCCCTTGTTGGGCTCCGTGGTGGGCGGTGCCGTCGGGCCTGAATTTTATTTAATATCGTATGGGCTCCTCCAAAAAATCTCCCTTCAGTGGGCATAAAAATAACTTCAAATGCATTACCAATGTTCATCAATTCGATTCATTTTTCATTATAAAACGCATATCAGAAAAAAATGAAACTTTTAATTCTGTCTCCCCATTTCTTGTACAGAAAGCTATCTCAGCAACTGTTGGCGAAGTGTCCTCTATCAGAAAGATGCGTTCAGGTGATTTGCTGGTGGAAGTTTGCACGAAAAAGCAGGCCCAGCAAATCATTAAAATGAAAGCTTTGGCAACGTTCCCTGTAACAGTCACCCCTCACAATTCATTGAATTATACCAAGGGTGTGATTACATGCGGAGAACTGTTCAATGTTCCTATAGAGGAAATAACCCACGAACTGAAACCGCAAGGTGTAACGCACGTGCGCCAAATTACCATTCGGCGAGATGAGCAAATTTTACCAACGAAACACTTTATTTTAACTTTCCATGCTACAAAATTACCTGAATGCATATATGCGGGGTATATAAGATTGCCAGTTCGGCAATACATACCTAATCCTCTAAGATGCTTTCAGTGTCAGCGTTTTGGACATTCCAAAATTAACTGTCGTGGAACACTCACTTGCGCACGTTGTTCTGAGAAAGGACACGACGGCCAGCAGTGCAAGGCGCAAGAAAAGTGCGTAAATTGCAGTGGTTGTCATGCCTCATATTCTAAATCATGTGAACGCTGGCAGCTAGAAAAGCAAATTACAAGTCTTAAATTTAAAGAGGACATATCTTATCCTGAAGCCAGACGGAAAATTTTGGCATCAACACCGAAACCTGGTGTGAGCTTTGCATCCGTTGTGCAAAAGAATTTTTGTAAGAACTGTAGTTGCTCAAACTGCACAAAAACAGTCATTAAAGCAAAAACCCAGGAAAAGATTTCCGATTCTGACACTGAGGTATCTTTGACTAGTACTCCTGAAGAGAGTAAAGCTGTAGCTAATAAACCAAAACCAAAATCAAATAAAGCTCTGAAGCTAAGGCTCTCCAAACGTGGGCTGGTCTCCAAGGATTTGTCTACTAAAATAAAAAAAGCAACTTTACGAAGTTCCGTAGCTCTGGGACTTGCGAACAAAGGTGTTGCTCATAAAGACTTAACGTCTATTTTTGGCGGCGCACCGAAAAATCCTGAAATTATCTCACTTCACCCATCTGAGGAGGATGAATTTGAAATGAGTTGCGATACTACGCAACCTCCAAACATTGTCCCCAGAACTTCTCTTGTTAAAAGGCTTCCTTAATGGGTACTTTCCTCTCTTGGAATTGTCGCGGCATTAGGTCCAAAATTTCTGACATCAAATCTATTTTAAACAATTTTCATCCCATCTGCTTCGGTGTTCAAGAAACTTTCTTGACACCTAACATCCCTATCAAAATTCGAGGCTATAACTGTATTCGGAAAGATACAGACACAGAATCTCGAGCTTCTGGTGGTGTCTGTATCTTTACTTCAAATTTATATCCGAGCACATCTCTTCAATTAGATACTTCTCTGCAGGCTGTGGCTGTGCAAGTTCACGTACGAACTTTGGTCACAGTCTGCTCCATTTACTTACCGCCTCATGATGTTATTCGTCAACATGATCTTGACGACCTAGTGGACCAGCTTCCTTCGCCTTTCATTTTATTTGGTGACTTCAACGGACATAGCACGTTGTGGGGTTCTGATTGTACAAACTCTCGTGGGCGGCAGATAGAACAATTTATTTCCAATAACTGTCTCTGCCTGCTCAATAATGAGGAAAAAACATATTTCCATGAGCCTACACGTAGCTTTCATAGTCTTGATCTAGCCATATGCTCTCCTGAACTTCTGCCTTTGATAAACTTTCAAGTTTGTGAGGAATTGTATAATAGTGACCACTTCCCTATTATTGTTTCCCATATTGACAGAGGAAATTCTGTTCTTCGCACTCCACATTTCCTATTCGATCGGGGAGATTGGGATGCATTCTCACAATTGGCAGTTATCACTGAGGGCATGGTTAGTGGTGTAGACGTTTCCGAAGCTTTACAATATGTCACCGATGTTATAATGAACGCCGCTAATAGGAGTATCCCAAAAAGTTCACCACGTCTAAGGCGATTTCGTAAACCATGGTGGAATGATGCATGTCGCGACAGTTATAAAAAACAGAAAAAGTGTTGGAACATGTTCAGGAGGTACCCAACGACGGAAAACCTTCTTGCTTTTAAACGTGCCAAAGCCTATGCTCGGCGCATTCGTCGCCGTAGTCAGAGGGAATCTTGGAAGTCCTTTGTTTCCTCTATCACACCCTGTATTTCCAGTAAGATTTTGTGGAAAAAAGTAAATGCCGCAAATGGTATTTATCGGGAATCGTACTTTCCTGTATTAAAAATTGGAAATGTAACGTATTCTGACCCATTAGACATAGCTAATATTCTCGGCAAAGCGTTTGAACAAGTTTCCGCAATTGAATCTTACAACCCTGATTTTCAAGCAATTAAGAAACGTGCGGAACGTTTGCCCTTGCGGTTCCACGACAGGAATACTTTCCCGTATAACTCTGAATTTCAGATGTTTGAGCTAGAAACGGCCTTGTCTCAAGCCCATGATACCAGTCCAGGGCCAGATGGAATCACATATAACATGCTTCGCCATTTGAATACCATTTCCCTTTCCAATCTGTTGATATTATTTAACAGAATATGGACTGAGCAGAAGTACCCTTCACAATGGCACGAAGCTATTGTGATTCCAATCCTAAAACCTGGCAAAACTCCTGAAAACCCTCTGCACTACAGGCCAATTGCTTTAACCAGTTGCGTGTGCAAAACTCTAGAACGCATGGTGAATGCCCGCCTCATCTATGAATTAGAGAAACAAAGAATCCTTTCCCCGTTGCAAAGCGGTTTCCGTCGAGGTCGTTCTACCTTTGATAACCTCATTCTTTTGGAAACCCAAATACGCAACGCATTTGTAAGGAGAAATCACCTAGTCTCTATTTTCTTTGATATCGAAAAGGCATACGACCATGCATGGCGCTATGGCATACTTTCTTCTCTTTATAAATATGGTTTTAGAGGACATTTGCCTATATTTTTATCTAAATTTTTATCCTATCGTACGTTTAGAGTTCGTGTCGCGAATTTCTATTCTGATGCTTTTATCCAAGCTGAGGGTGTTCCTCAAGGAAGTGTCCTTAGTGTCACGCTTTTTATAGTTCATATAAGCCAAATTTTGAATCATTTGCCACAATCTGTTCATGGAAGCCTGTATGTTGATGACCTACAGATATCATGTCAAGGAAGCAATATGAGTCTCATTGAGCGACAGCTACAAAATGCTGTTAATAAACTGGTAATTTGGTGCAACAATAACGGGCACACAATTTCTCCGGATAAGTGTAGATGCGTACACTTTTGCCGGAAGAGAATTATGCATTTAGATCCTGTTATACACATACAAAATATACCTATTCCAGTTGTGGATGAAATACGGTTTTTGGGAGTGATTTTCGATCGTAGACTCACTTTCCTTCCGCATGTTCTTCAACTGCGAAAGAAGTGCGAGAAGGCCTTGAATATTTTGAAGGTACTCTCCAGAACATCTTGGGGGGCCGATCGAACCTCCTTACTCCGTATATATGAAGCAATCATACTTTCCCGAATAGATTATGGGTGTATGGTATATGGTTCTGCTCGAGATTCCGTTTTGCGGCGACTGGATACTGTGCACCACTCTGCTTTGCGAATCTGCTCGGGAGCATTTCGCACTTCTCCAGTTGAAAGCCTACACGTTATTTGTCACCAATTACCCCTTAACTTAAGACGTAAAAAATTGTCCGCTTTTTATCATTTTCGAACTATATCTCTACCAGGACATCCCGTATCTGAAATTACTCTTCCAGTTGGTCTCCGCAGATTGTATGATGCCCGTCCCTCTCATATTCCCCCGTTCTGTGAGCGAGCCAAAATTCTTGTGCATGGCTCGAATCTTGATAATATCATTATTAAATCAGCTGATATGCTATGCTTTCCGCCCTGGGACACTCCACAATTTTCCTTTTTAAATCCCTTTCTTGGATTTGATAAATTATCAACAGCTCCGATTATTTTTCTACAGCTTTATCTCTACCATCGCAATCGGTTCTCTTCATTTATACCAATTTTCACGGATGGCTCAAAATCAGATGACCATGTTGGTTGTGGAATCGTATTTCCATATGATACACTGAGCTACCGTCTTCATAATTGTTGCTCAGTATTTACAGCTGAGTTGATGGGTATTTTCTGTGCTGTAGAGAAAATTTCACTTTCTCCTCATCGAAAATTCATTATTTATACCGATAGCATGAGTGCGTTGGAAGCACTTTCTCATTATCATAATCGGATGCACCCCATAGCTAAACAAATTTTATTCACCTTGCATCTTTTGCAAAAGAAGGAATTTCAAGTCAATTTTTGCTGGATCCCTAGTCACATTGGCATTTCTGGAAACGAAATGGCAGATTCAGCAGCAAAATCAGCAACGAATATTTTGTCTCAGGGACTTCCTTATTCTGATATCAAAAATTTCTTCGCGAAACACATTTTCTCTAATTGGCAATTAATGTGGGACCTGCGAACACAAAATAAACTGCATTCCATCAAACCAACTATTGGATTGTGGTCTGTTCTCCCAATGCGCGAAACTGATGTGAAATTGACTCGTCTCCGCATAGGTCATACGCGTTATACACACCGCCATCTCATTTTTAGCGAGGCGGTGCCAAAGTGCCCAACATGTCATGTGGATTTTACTGTAAATCATATTTTAATTGAATGCCCCGCTTTTAATCAAAATCGTGTTCAGTTTTTTAAAACATCGTCATTAACCTTGCAGGACTTGGTGGGTGAGAGATACCACCCGAACGTTTTCAAGTTTTTAAAATCTATTAATTTTTATATTTGCATTTAATATTGTGAACAATAATTTTATCATTTTGGTCATTAGTTTCAAATCATTCATTCAAACAAGTCTATCTTATAATATTGACCAAACATGGCTCTTGCGCCAAAAAAACCGAACAACCAACCAACTTATAATATTGCATTATTATATTATACATGTTTTTTATTTCTATCTGCTTTTATATTTTTACTAATGTATTATAACAACCAAATTTTAATGTTTTACTTCTATTTTCATTTTTTACCATTTGCTTGGCGCAGCATAGCCAAATATGGCTCTTGCGCCAATAAACAACAACCAACCAACCAACCATTGGGTTATTTCAATGCAAGAAATAAAAAGACTCATTCATAAATAATTTTTTTTTATTTCTTTTCTAAAAATGATTCTTCCTCGAGAGTAATCTATTCAAAACTTTTCGATTTTGCATCGAATTTATAAAGAATACAAATCCAACATTCTGTACTTAAATCATTTCAATAAGTTGCTTGACTCAAGTACAAGTACAATAGAAATTACACTTCATACTTCTAACTGTGATCTTACTTGTATCGTAAAAAAAATCGTATAGGAGATCTTATTTGAAAATTATGACCATCTGATCAAATATGAAAGGTTTTGTTTATTGATTTTTCATCGATAGATATATATGGTAATTCTTAATTTTATTGATGCTTTTCTTTAATTTTATTGATGCTTTTGCTCATCGTTCCAAAATTATAGCACTACACAGAAACATATATTATATTTTTCTGAAACTAATTTAGTTTTGCTTAACAAATTACACATTCTTCGAGATAGTTTAAAAACAAAATCCAAAGGAGTGATAGCTGGTTTCTGGTAGTTCGAATTCTTTAACAACTTAGCTGTTTTATTTTCTTTACTATCTAATAAAATGACACCTTCTATTTTGGAAATATTTTCTTATTTTGATTCAAATGGAAACCCATTGAATACTTGATTTATCTATGTATTCGAAGTAATTTTAATATTTAACTATAATCGTTATGAATAGTTTATTTTTGCTTACAACCATCAAAATTCGATAAATCGATGCACGTATGGCACTCGGGTAAAACAGTTAAGCAGTTAATGAGAACTCGAACTACAGAAACTAAAGAATAAGACAATCGCCAAACCGAAATTTTTTTTAAGTGAAAAATTGCCAAATGTAGTAACTGACATATTTTGCTGATTTTTGGCGAGTTTTAATTAACTGAAACGTTTACTAAGGGTAACAAGAAAATCTCATTCCAAAATAATTAAAATATAGATATACTAATTCACTGACAAAGAAATTGTTGATTTGCTGCATATTTAATCTGTGTCATTACGCAAAAAGAAAAACTTTACTGGTGCAGTTGAATGATAAATAAACATTAAAAATTACGAAGCTAATTATTTCAACCAATCCTGAAGAAATTAATTTCTCCTTTTTAACATGAAATATATAAATGAGTTTCTATGAAAATTACGGCAAAGCATCATTTATTGGTTGTTTCATCACATAACCGCTTCATTCGTAATCATTGTAAGTAATAAATATTTCATTGGTAACATACAATGGACGAAACGCTTTGATTGTATCTTTTTCAGTTTCTGAAGACTAGACTTTCCAAAAGCAGAGATAACATTTGAGGAGTGTGAGAACTGCAATACCGATATGACGACATCGGAATTATTCACAGTTGATGAATTAAAAGGGAAATTGTTCATCTAGTATTAGTTTAACCAATGCTAAAGAATTTAATTTTCACTTTTCTTCAAAGATGCAGCAGAATCGGAAAGCTTCAAGTTTCTTTGTTAAAGTGCTCAATGAATTTAAATCGATTCCTGCTACTTTTGATACTTATAGACAATCAGCAACACAGAAGACGATTAAAGAATTTTTTTAAGTAGATGCCTATTTATATGCATATAAAAATCACATAAAATTTACAATATACAAGTAATAAAGATAAGCAATAATGGAAAGATTCACTTACTTTTGTGATTAATTTTTAATTTAAAGATTTAATTATTGTTTTTGATAACACACTAACTTAAAAATTTTAAAATTATTATTTATAAATGAAATTGCATTATTAGCATAACACGATAAATTCGATTTAATTAATTTCGATTACACATCATTTCATTTAAAAAATATTTCAGCCCCTTGAAAAAGGGTAATAAACAGCGCTTTACTATATAATTAAAATTAAATATCTTTCTTTAATTCAGATTCATTAAAATTATATACAAAAACTATTTGTCTCTAAAATAATTACTAACTTAGTGCACAAATAATTGTATACATAAATAAAATATCTTGCATCACAAAATCAAGCTTATTACTGCAATAATCAGAGAATTTGAACAAGAAAAATATTACAATAAATATTAGCTTACCGTAATATATAGAATTTGTAGATGACTTTCAGGCAGATTTGTTCCATATTTTATCGACTTTTCTTGAAAACCTAGTTTTAATATTACTGTTTATTTGTATAAGTAACTTCATCTTCTTTTAAATAAGTATTTTTCTTGCGTTTTTTAGATGATCCAAAAATGTAGGATAAAAGCAGCGAAAGCAATCAAAATTGTACTCGCTAAAGTCTTCCAATATGGCTCATACGAACGCTAGCGATAAACTTGAAAGAAGCAAGAGCGATTTATAGCAATAATGTCTGTTATCCTAGAAGTAGACAGCATGAAATTTCAACTACAAACACAAGAGCGCGCACAAAAACGAATTGAAAGTTTTAGCCGGTTATCAATTACACAACAGCTTCGCTGATGCGATTCAGTCCATGTTCAGGTTTCTAAGGTTCAATATAAAAGTTACAGCAAAGTGGAGAGTAACACGGAGTGATGATTAGGTAAAAGACCCATAGATAAAACTGCACTCGATATTAAAATTTTACACAAACAAGCCGAACACCTGCACCGATCCAGCGACGAAATCGAACTGAGAACAGCGCGAAAGTTCAGGAAGAAACGGGAATGCGCGAGCACATGCGAGGACAAAGCACGATTAGCATAATTTATTCGAAAAATTAGCAAATGGCGTTGGAGGAGGACGTAGTTAAATTTTGCAGTTTTATCTAGGATAAGCTGCATTCATTCATTTATCGTTGTTTTGTTTTTTAATTAAATGAATACGTACTGCTTATTTACATGTGAAACAGATTTTACTTAGTAAGAAAATGTGATCGGTTTGGAAAAAACCGTTTTGAAAACAGAACTGTCAGAACTTATAGTTAAGAGAAACTTATTTTTATGCTCACGAGTTAAAAAAATTATTACTGTATTTAATGAGGTACAATAATTATTAAGACGCCCACAACGTAAGGAATCTTAATTCTGATCATATTTATATACAGGAAAAAAGGAAAATCTTTACATTTATTGTTAAATAATAAAATCCGTTAACACAATACTGAAATCTCAATATTACTTATTCAATTATAAGAACGGGTCATTTTCTTTAGTTATTATTTAATTCTTTGCCCAAAATTCATTGAAATTTTAAATTGAATGGATATAACTTTCAAAAAATCTTGATAATGAATTATATTACAGAAAGTATGTAAATTCGAATTATTATTTAGATTTTAGGGAGATTGATAGTAAGCTATATTATTTATTTATTTATTTGAAAAATTTATTTACAAGATTAAGAAAATTTATTTACAAGATTAACATCAATTTTTACACCTGTGAGAGCTTTAGGATATGGTAATTAATTTTTTTTATACGAAATAAACTAAGAGTAATCATTAAACGTTCATACCTTCATAAGTCTGAAAAACGCATTTTTTTGGAATCGTACCTCTCGGTTTGCATACACGTAAATTCAAAAACGCTTTGATTTGTCTGTATCAAGTTTAATACATGGTCTTTATACCATACTTGTAAATTTTTATCAAATTTTGATTGAAATCCATTCAGAAAGATTTTTAGTCTGTCTGTCCGAGTGCAAGTCACCACGATAATTACAAAACTTAAAACGGTAAATGGATTAATTTGGCACACACTTTTACTATAAAAAGTAATATGGTACGGAAATTTGTACAAATGGGGGGTGGGGTCTGACCCAAAGGTAATCGTTGTCTTTTAATCAAGGTTCGAAATTATAAAATATGTCTCAAAATCAGACTTAAACTATTCTTGAGACTCCTTTCGACAAAGCGTTAGCATTTGGAACTGAAGACGCTAAGAGAAGTCTGTGAATCTTCTATTTATATTTCAAAGATACGCGCGACCGTTAAAGTAAGTTTTTGCTGTATCTCCTTTTATTTTCTTTTTTTTTAATTTAGTATTTTAAAAATAATGTGTCTGCAATCAACAACTCTTCATTCGATAAATAATAAAGAAAAACTACTTACAAGGAAATATGTGCGAAGCTAGAAAGGAAAATATCTATGAAGCTTTGAGAGATCTATCAACGCATTTTTTCTGTTTACAAAGCGAATTAAAATTAAATTGCTGAAAAAACAAAAAAATTATTATGTTTTGAAGACAAGAAGACATGCCGTCATCAGGAGAAAAAGAGGCAAACCGCCGAAAAATGACAAACACACTACAAACGTGGGGTTTGGCTGTGGGATTTGACAGAAATTTATATATTTGGAGTTTTCTAAGCGCATGATTATAATTCAATAGCCGATGGAATGATTCGAAAAGCCCTTACCTGTGAAAAAGGAACTGGAATCAACTAGTGAATTTTTCACATTTTATTCACACACAGCAGGAAGCATGAACATACAGCATTTATACAGCAAAACGCACAAAGACAAAGCAATACATCTCGACATCACTAAGGAAATCAATACTCACAAACAAAACCCAGAGGGGGACACAGCGCCCTCGGGAGGAAAACATTGGACCTCGAGGGGTGTAAATAAAGTTTCAACACACTCCCCCCCATCCCCGAATGACCAAGGGGTTCATCAAATTAAATAATTAAAAACCTTCCACATTGCAACATTTCTTATTTTCTCATATATCTAATTTGAACATAAATTAAAATTTCTATAAATTCACATCATTTAAATCAATATTTATATTGCAGTGTTATGAAAATTTCAATTTAACTAAATATTCAAATGTTTAAATATTTTTAACATTTTACATTTAACACATCAGGCATAAATGCAACATTTATATAAGACAGAATATCAATGACACAAATTCAATATTTCATAACAATTGTTTACATACTCATCAACTTATAATAATAAAGTTCAATACAAGCTTAGGATAAATATCTTCACATTTGCATTTAAATTCCAAATCTCAATATAGGTTCCTAAAAAACATAATGAAATTAATAATACTATTCAAATGAATCATTCACCCATTTTGAGGTTGTGTAACAATCGAACAGGCCTTTTAATAACAGATATTCACTTGACAAAATCTAACTTTACCATCTCTGCCAAAATGCTACTACTTCTCCTAATTTAAAAAATGCCTAATAAGTTTATCATTATTAATTAATATTATCTCATCAACTTTAAATTCTCTACCTTTGCCTGTTGGTTTCACATAATGAGTAGATCTTAACATTAAAAGATATTCTTTAAGCCGTTTTTTCCAAAAATGATTAGTTAACCTTTCAGGATAATTAAACCTTTTAACTACCATTTTCCTATTACTTAAATTGTAGTATCAATAGTAAGCCTGGCAGGAGGTAAACTATTAACTCTTTTTCCCATTACCAAATGAGCTGGAGTAAGAGGTACAGGTTCCTGAAAATCAGAAAACACATAAGTCAAAGGACCAGAACTAATCACACCTTCAATTTCAATAACTAATGTCTCTTTTTCTTCTCGAGACAAAGTGGTTTTGCCTAAAGTTTTTCGAAGGGCAAATTTCACAAATACTTACTTCACTATCGTCATCTTTCTGTCTCAAATGATCTAGCTTGCCTTCATCAACTTCAGAACAAGATTATCATCACTATGCTTATCTTTTTTGTCATCTTTAACTTTTTTCATACTAGAATACAATTCATTTTTTTTACTGGAAACATCTTCTTTAACAGGTTCCAACTTTTTGTCATGTGTAGAAGACGAGGTAACAGCAGCAGCATTAGATCGCCTCAGAGGTGTGAGATTTTTCTTTGGGGGCCTGACACTTTCAAACTGCACAGGAGTTACAGGTGGTGGGTGATGATACCATTCACGTTTTTTAGATTCTACAGGATATGGAGTCTCTTTCCAATCCAGGGTAGCAGACTTTTCTTCCTTTTCTATCACGTTCTGGTTGAGAACTAATTTCATTTCTGTCTATAGTGAGCCTGTCATCTTTAGAGGATTCTCTACTTGCTCTTGAATCCCGTCTATCTGGTCATGGAGGTCAATCCTTTTCCCACCTTTCTTTATCTTGTCTTTCATATCGATCATTCCTATCTTTCCAGATTTTTCTTTAGAAGTTTTATGGGGCATATAGTATGCGTTTTCTTCATTTTTCGAACAGCATTCCTCAACAATATTCTGATTTAATTGATATGCAATTATATTCTTATATTCACTCAAAAGCCAATTATTTTCTTTCATTCTCATACATAAATTTTCAAACCTGCGCTTAGCTATCTCAAAGTTTTTATGTAATTCGTCAGGATTTTTATCCCAAAAGAGCTTAGTTTTATATCTCCCATTTTTGAATTTTAAGTTATTTTCAAAGCGTGCAATTAAATCCTTATCGCAATCAGAAATATTTTCCCTATCTCTTATTCCCATCGAATTCAATTCCCAAAACATTTTTAAATTTTCATTTAAGGCTGAGCAGTATTCTATTTTTAAAACAGAAATGTTCTTGTCACAATTTAAATCTATTGGTGAGATTCGTCCTTGCACAACTGTACCGAAAATTGTATCAATTACAAATAATATTTTAGTTAAATTTTTCCTTTTGCCTGAATAAATTTCCCAAAAATATTATGCTCCAATTAAGAAAGAAAATTCGTTTCCGAAAGACTCGCAAGCATTTGAAAGCTGTATATTTTTCTTATTAAGTATATTTTCTAGTTTATTAGACGATACTTTAAAAGGAGAACTAGAAATAGCGCAGCAAAGTAAGGCTTCAATTTCAATAGTTTTTTCAGGGTCACGAGAATTGCAAAGAGTAAACTTTACAACTTCATATGTTTTTTCTATCGGGTCCCTCGAACCAAATGTATAAACTAACAGTTTTTCTGTTCTCATTATAGTTCAATTCAATTTTAATTCACTCAATTTTAACGCGTCAGCTATTTTCTTTTTCAAAAAGCATCGCTGAGAAGCGTTGTCTAGCAGAATATTTAAAATTTTTCTCTTTTCTCCCAACTTTAATAAAGCCAAACAAGTCTCTAAAAGAACCTCACCCTCATTGACATTTATGTTCGAACATGAAAATTCCATGGATAATTCCCTAGGGATAGATTTTAACAATATGGGGTGTAGTAAAGAATTATAATTGTTTGGACTAACACCATTATTTTCTAAACCTCGTATGTGCGTTTCACATATAGAATATAATCTGCATAACGACTTAACACCGTTTGCTTTTCGTACATGATTTAAATTTAGTAGTTGGGACATATGAGCATCAATAATCATCTCGGTTCTATCGAATCTTTCTTTTAGCATATTTATCGCAACATCATAATTTTCTGCTTTTAAAGCTAAACTACGAACAGCCATTTCAGCATCGTTAACTAAATACGATTACAAATAATTACATTTTTCCGAATCGCTAAGACTTGAATTTTTATGTATGAAATTGAGAATAAAAGCCATTAAATTTCAGAATGTCTCCATCAAATTGAGGTATTTGTGATCTCGGAAGTTTGACTGAACATTGTTGAGGGTTTCTGTTAATATTTCTATCAGTGATAGTTTCGCTTTCATTTTTTCTCAAAAGTTTCTCTGCTCGCATTTTCCAATTTATCATTTGATCCCTATATTCTTACACTCTGCGTTTTGTCCGTCCTTTAAAAATGAATAATGGAACAATTAGGAATGAATCTAATAAATTAATAATGGAGGAATTATTTGCTTAACTGTACCCGATATAACTTGACACCGCTTGGCAAATTCAAATGAAATTTTTTACGATTCTATTAGTGCAGGTAATCGTTACAGAACAAAGTTTCCATGACATACATAAACAGATAAAGGGAGTTAAAATGTTTTAGATTTTCTAACTAATTTTCCAAAATTTTCTTTTATTTTTACCGCACTCTAATATTGTAAAAATTAATTATATTGTAACATCAGTTTTACTAAAGTAGCATTTTTCTCTAATTTTTAATCAATTTTGTAAATTTAATTTAAACGTAATTTTTAAAATTTTTTGTTATGTAATATTTAATCTTATGAGCTTATCAAATATATCTATCATTTGCATACTCTTTTCAATGCAAAAATTAAGTTGTTCTCTTTATTTCTACTTTTATTTCTTAAAATAAAATAATTAAAATATGCTCGTCAAAATTTATCATTAAACAATATACCACCTCTCGGTGTCCAGATTTCATGTGCCTCTATCCAGCTTGGCATAGGAAAGCAGAAATTTATTTAAAAAAAGCATAGAAATCAAAGCACTAAAGCACATTGCAATAATTTGTATAAAAAAAAAGTGTAAACATGACTAATTATAAAACTGGCACTAATTATAAACATGACTAATAATAAAACTAAAATTGACAATGTTTATGGTACAAGAAAACTGAATGACTGAACATTGCAATCTTTATCTTTATTTACTAGTCATTATTTTACTTTATTTACTACCACTTTATTTTCTAAAAATATTAACTGCAATCAATATAAGATAAATCGTTTAGATTTAATTTCCACCAAATTTTCTGTTTTTAAATCCTTGTTATTTTACTTGATTTACTTCATTTCTTTTTATTAAATACAAGCATTTTTATAATGGGGAAAAACTTCAATTACATCATAGTGCTACAAAAACGTAAATATCTACATAATCATTTTTCTATATTTCACTAAATTTTAACTTCAGGCAGTTACCAAAGTCGGCTAGTGTAGAATATGTTCGAAAATGTGAAGCCTTATATAATAAATTAATAAGAAAAAAACATGAAAGGCTGCATTATGCATCGAATACTAAGTTCAGGAAGAAAGCAATTATATAAGAATGAAATATCAGAGAAGGATCCAGACTGCATTATGAGTAATATGAGGAGAATATTGAAGTTTCGAACGAAAAAATTTAATACGATTATTCTCATCGGATTAATACTACATTACCAATTACGAATTTAATCATGTTTATGAATCTTTTCCTTGATGATGGATTGTCAAAGACTCTTTTATATGAAAGATGTACCAGTGAAAGTTATAATCTTTTATAGTTCCACGGAAGAGTGAAAGGGCGAGATATTGCATAGTGGATAGGATTATCGATTGCATCACAGAAATAAAACTGACCATCTGATAAGTGAAATGGATGTTCAACAGAAAATCCGCGCCCTGTGACATACAAGATAACTTCACGGCTCCAAGAGAATGATTTCATTGGTCAGTTTTGAGGACTTGATCCAGTGTAGAACATCAACCTGCACTAAACAAGAGCATCCTTTCTTTGACGGTTTGACTAAGAATCCTTCTAAAATTTTGTTGTTGTCCCTGACAAGACTCTACTATGCAGAAAAACTTGCTTTCGAGCAGAATTTTTTCCAAGTTCCCCCCTTTACATACACTACTTATTTTTTGTAGATGACTCTCTGATTTTATATGGGCTCTTGTACTTTGATTTGGTCATTTACCTTTAATTCTAATAAAGATGAATGCATGTGTGTTGGTCAGGTCTTTTAATCTACATCTGCCGAATTCGGTATATACAGACTTTGAAATGTGGAAGGATGCATCTCAGAGTGTTTGCTTTGAAATACTGTCTGAGCGTGATAATGTGAGAAAATTATAAATGGAAATAAGTTTAACTAATATCCCTGTGGGAACAGCTGGCGGCGAAATGTGACCCATTTAAAGTGATAAGAGCAGGATTGAGATACTTTTGACATTTCCTTCAAATCTTCGAAATTGATAAATAAAACAATCGAATTCCATTTCTTTGCTAAATCATATCACATTGATGCAGATGGCTCCTTGTTATGCTTTTAGGTCTATTAGCATAACGCTTGACAAGACCTGCAAAGCAGCAATGGGTGGTGTTCGGCGAGATTCAGAGAAGGAATATCATCGTTACAGAATCTCCTGTTTAGAAGAGACTGAGAGAGAACACGAACCTGCACTAAACAAGAGCATCCTTTGACGGTTTGACTAAGAATCCTTCTAAAATTGTGTTGTTGTCCCTGACAATAACCTGATATGCAGAAAAACCTGCTGTCGAGCAGAATTTTTTCCACGTTCCTCCCTTTGCATACATTACTTCTTTTTTGTAGATTGCTCTCAGATAGTTTAAAGTTTTGATAAAACTCACGGGCTTCTCCTGTGCACATTTTCATTGACCTCCTCAAAGCACACATATCTTTTTTTTTTTCCTTTTTTTTCTGGATGTGATTTCTTCGAAACATACTGGCTGACATATAAAAGTTATTAATATCTGACGAATGCACGCAAAACTCTAAAATTTATAAATGGGGATTTTCAGTAGCAGTGACGATACCTTTAGTGGTTGGATAGTCTTCAATTACTTTCATTATTTTAAAAATCTTTTCCCTGAAATAGCTATAATTTTGTGGCCAAACATAATTTTGAATTTGAAATAAGAAAGTAATGAAATTTCTGATTTAATAACAATTCTAATAAAGTTTTAGTCTCTGAGAGATTAGTTTTTAATAACCTCCCTATTCCATATGTTTGCTAAGGTCCAGTGTGATGCCAGAACTAGATCAAGCTATAAACATGTCAGCTATAAACATGCAGAATATCAGATGTCACCTTCAAGACCATTCCTAGTTTTATCACAATTTATGCAAACTAGCTGCTTTGCATACTATTTCATGTGTATTGATTTTCTGAACACTTCTTTCAGTATTCCGTTTCTTCTTCGCAGTCCTTTCGAATGTTCCCGAAGCTTTGACAGAAAAAATGACAGACTTGGAAAAATTCATTAGTTTTTATAGAAACTCCAATCTATCATGTGTTTTCCTGTTTATTAAATAGTAAAAATGTAGAAGATGGAAATCTGTCATCCAATGTTTCATTTTACATTTTCAGTTTAACTGAAATTTCTATTGAATTTGGAACATATTCATAAACGAGCTCTATTGCGTTTTTTTTAACTTTATCTCTGCTGAATCCCTTGTGAAGTTATAGATAATGCATATTGGGCATCGGCTCCTTAGTGTTTTCTGTACGATTTTCCCCTTCAACCTCTCAGTGTTTCTGTGTTTCATCAATAAGATTTTTAATATCTGTTTTATTCTCACTGTCTACTGCTAAACCATTATTTAGAATTTTCCATAAAGACACATATTTTCTTTAGGGAGTTTAAGATTGGAGTCCAGAAGTTTTTCCATTAATTCAACATTAGGATTTCGATTGTTTCTTGTTGTTGCATCATTTAAGATTGAGCAATGAAAAATAGCGAATGTAGTCTTATTTTCATCTTTAAGAGATTCTGCGTACATCTACTGGTTAAAACTGTGTTGTGGATGCTGACATATCGATTTTTATACAGATTACAAACGGAAATGCCCGCAGTAGGGAAATAATTGTTGGTCATCAGCAATTCGGTTTTCAAATTTTAGTATGCTATTAACAAATTTTTACAATTTAAATAATTTTCTTTACTTGAAAGCTCTTTGACCTTTGTGTCTGGAAAATCCTATCTATTTACTAAATGATTAAAAATATTCTAGATCTGAGAAAATCTTTCTTCCCAATTTAAAAATCGGGATAAAACAGCAAAGCAGTTGAGCAAGGAAATGGAATTCAGTTTTTCGAGATTTACCTTCTTAGTAGTTCAGTTTAAGAGAGAATGGAGAAATGCTAGTAGTAGATGATTAAGAGAAATAACTATTAGAAAAAATGAAAAAAATTGCAATGATTGCATAATTTTAAGAAACATGATAAGAAAACATGGCAGAAAGCATGATAACATTTATTGATATTCTTTAACAACGAGACTGTCTCTAAACAAAACGACTAAGATATAAAACCTGCCTGACTAAAAAATTCTATTTGAAAAGAGTTGCGTTAAGAAAGAAAGCAGCTTAGCATATTAATGGCAAAAAAGAAGATTATGTTATTAGTGCATTTTGATTTATAATGCTGTAAGTCAGAGTTGAGCATTAAAAATGTTGTGCATAAAAAAAATTAACAAATGCTTCTTTATTTTATTAAGACGAGATTGGAAATGAGAGCATATTTTCCCCCTCTTAAAGTATATAAATACCAGTTTTTTCATAACAAGTAAATTCGTAATAATAGTGAGCAGAGTAAAAAGTAAAAACGTTGAGTTCTTATAAAACTCAAACAAGAACTCCCAAGATTCAAGTAGAAATGTGCTATTAGATGAAGTAATGTAAAAATATCTCTTTAATCCAAAAGAAGGTTAAAGAAGAATGAAAGAGATCCTAC
>JAPMOR010030052.1:0-28362 GCA_026543865.1 Argiope aurantia | reverse complement strand
TGTGTGTGTGTGTGTGTGTGTGTGTGTGTGTGTGTGTGTGTGTGTGTATGTGTGTGTGTGGTGTGTAAAACACTAGCGCACGTGGCACTGAAATCAAACTTATTGCTATTTGTCAAATGACAGCAGTCAAATATAAACAAAATATCATATGAATTTCAGATTGCCCCAATCACAGGAGCAAATATGTAGCTTTTATAGGGGATTTCTCAGACATCGGCAGAATCACTAATTGGACCTAGAAGTAAGATTCAAGATAAACTTATTGCACGGGTGATTTGTAAAACTCCTAGTTTTCTTCACAGGTTCAATCTCTCAGACAACCCCTTGTACATCAAATGCAACGAAGACAACGACATTTCCCACATCATGTTAAAATGTTCAAAATATACAGTCTACAGAGAAGCGTTCTGGAAAAAACTCAACATCGAACAGCGGAACATTTCTTTTGCCTTTCTTTTATCTCAAGCTCTCGCAAGCAAACATCATCTAAGCATCTTTATTCAAGCCCTCAAGTACTTTGATATCCATTAGCTGTAACTATTTCGCTCCTATGGGATAACAGTCTTAGTCGCTATATCCCTCAGTGTTCATATTCAAGTTCAAATTCACTGAACGTTTTTTCAGCTGTACTGAATCAAACGCTTCGCTTAGCTAACTAATGGAGCTGCAAAATATTATTATAAGTGTTCCAGAGGTAGTTCGCCATGTTACCAAAGAGGACATTCAATCAGAGGAGAGAAGATATAAAAGAAATAAAAAATACTCAAATAAAGTGCAAAAATAGGCTTAATCGTTGTCAGATAAGTAATTGTGTTAAGATTAATGTACGGTTTCTCGCCAAGCCAGTTCAAAATTGTGTCAATCGTTCAAGAACTCTCTAAAAGTCTGCAATCTCGGGTGTATTCCAAAAATGCTAACAAACACGATTTATAAAGTTGCAATAAAAAATTGTCACGATTATATTGGCGAGAAACTACTCCAATTTTTTTCAATTTTGGCACTCGTATATTAATTTTAATTCTAGCCATAATCGTTATTACTTGCCCACGAGAAATGAAACTCATATCTTCAAAAACAATTATCTCATAAAAAATGCTTTTTGTATTATCTTAAGATTTTAAAAAAATATCTTTTTAATGATACAAATTTCAAATCCATACAATTTTTTATTTTACTGTAATAATATTTTTAATTCAATTTTATATTCTATATGAAACAATATTTTTAAATGCTATAATGGAATTCAAAATCTCCATCAAAACATTCAATCACCTACTTTTGCCAATCATTCGATCCGTAGTAGGATTTTCACTTACGTTTTTGTATCGTGATATTATACACTTTATAATTTACAATAAACTGTTTTAATTAAATTCATGTAATTTAGTCGTATCAAATTAAAAGATGTTTTTAATAAAAAATGCATCCCATATTAATAATTAACAGTTTAGAAATCCAATAATCTTGGCGAACAACTGGTCGCCGAAGGCGGCTAGTTTATATTTATAAAAAAAAGCGTTTTTGTATGTGTACCAGTGTGACACGCCAGAATAACACCCTGAAATCTATCGCCTTGACAGAGAGGGTAGATCTCGTTTAAATGAGTAACTCAATGTTACCTCTTCGATCTAACCATACTTCCAGCAGAATTCAGTCAAGATTTTAAATTTCTTTTTATTAATTTGAAGTAGAAAAATTCGTCATAATTCGTTAATTGTATATGCAATAATCATTCGAAGTTCTTATACATTTTTGGTATTTCCTGTATGCAATTTCGATGCACAAGTTCTTCAGAAATGAATTCAAATGAGAAATATGTTCATATCTCAAAAAGAATTACTAATTCCTATCTGAGATTGAACAGTCTTAATTTTCTTATAGAAGAAAGACACAATATATCCAAAAAAATTTACAGTATTTTTTTGAACAATACTCACAACATATATCGCCCTTTTTAAGACTTCTATAATACAGCTTTTTATAGCTCCCATGACAAGGCAACGAATTCCTATTATAAATACCAGAACTCGGGTCCTATGAAGATATTGACAAGATTTTCGAATATTCTGAGTCTTTCAGTTTTGCCGCCAAATTCGTCGCCAAGGTGGAAAGATCATTGACTCACCATTCGTTCAGCAGTTATTACTGCCAAGGAAGCAATATTACAAATTCATAATAATATATAGATATGTATTGCAAGGGAAGGAAATGAAATGCAAATAGTGATGCCACTGAACAGCGCATAGAATTTGATAATTTGGTGCGAAGTTTGCTTTCACATATTGCGTTTGGCTTATAACTACTAACCTACGATGTTCAGATTATATTGCGTTATGTTTAAGAGATAATAGCAAGACATTATATTTATTTTAAGAAATTGTTGATTATATGTTTAAAAATTTCAGTTGGACTTTCTTCTTTTTACCTACATACGAACTATGCTTTCAATATCGACTGGACCTGTATTGAAGGAATTCAATGTGAACATGCTATCTCTCGAGGAAGTTACTGTAGAAAAATTCATAATGAACACAACACAAAGGAAGAATATCAAGTCAATGTTTCGACTTTTTCCGATATAGACAAAATTCCACATTTATTTTTAAATATTAATCTGAGTTTTGAAACTCAAAGGCATTTTATTAATTGTCTATGTAGTAGTTATTTAAAACTATATATGCAAAACTTATACTATCGGGAAATCACTTATTTACAATATTGCATAAAAATAGTTATAATTTAATTAAAATATTTCTTTCAAATAAGCTAATTAGTAAACATACACGTGAAATGCGTTCTCCTTTTAAGTCGATCATTTGCGATGCAATCACTCTACACCATACAAATATGACCACTCCATGCCAAAATCGGTCAGAATTGGTGTGGAGCGGAAGTATGGGTATCCAATTTCTTCAAATTTTCATAACTTGGCGCCATTTTGTGTGGAATGATTGGACAGGTTAGGAGTATGTGAATGAGAGGGAGGGGTTTAATGTACTCTAACAAACCATTCTTTGAGAGCATTGCAGTAAAGTAACATGACGAGGAGGGCTACAATTCCACCTGCATGGCGTGGAGGGATTGTGAATGACAAATCTTAGTCGAAGGCTAAACACAATTTGTTCGTGTAGTCGCGCGTAAAGGCAGAAAAACTCTCTTCGAATTAAAAGAATGCCACTACATAGCACTCTGGACTCAAACCACTGTCCCCTAGACCCTTCCGGAAAGCGGTCAAATCGGAAAAAGAGAGCCTGTGTAAAATAAGGATTTGCGTTGCCAAGGAGACCGGACAAAGCCGCACGAAACCGAAAAAAAAGGGCAAGTGCGGGTAGTTGTACGGGACAATAAATTTATGTGGTTCCATCGGCTGACACCCGGGAATGCATCGGAACTCTTCCAGATGACACTGCAAATCAACTTTCAGGTGGCGAAAGAAGAGTAATAGTGTTTTTTCTTTGATTTGTCGAGAAATGAGAGTTAATTTATCGGGAAAAATGATACTTCATTATCAATAGAAATGATTTCTTGCAATTTCACCACTATATGTATTGACTATCATTATTTTGATTATCACTCACATAGTATTTTCTTTCACTTATAGTAATTTAGTTCAAAATCAAATTTATACAAGAGTGGTTATCAGAGAGTTCATATGCACTTTCAGGGATATTATAAATACTATAAAGAGTAAATATTGCAATCGTGAAAGAATCATAGCATTACAAATTTTCCTAAATCTGAAAAATACGTTTTGGGGAACAATATTTGTCTGTTTTGAACGATCAGACTCAAAAGAGGCAAAGGGCTACCTACAATTAAGTCATTCTGTATATAGCCTTTTTCAACAAATTTCGATTTCCATATATGTCCATGTGAAAATGATAATTCGAAAACGCATAAACGGATTAAATTAATCATATTGGTTTATCATTAAAATTATAGATATCTATAAATTTTTCGGCAGAATCCACCAATTTAATTTTTATTTCAAATAATTTAATGATACTGAATATGTAATCATCTTCCAAATTTTTTAGGCATATCAGGGAAAGGATTTTGACACTGACGAATTTAACTTGTACCACATCGGTGTTCTGAGGTGGACACGGGTTTCGAACTTGGAAAGTTTCAGCCCAAATGTCAACCCTGGTTATTCAGAAAAGTCAGTACATGAAACAACACACCACCAATGAACAGATATTTGCTTCTGGCGACATGCATAAAGCACCGGATTCTTATCCAGACAATGGAACTTTGTAAAATTCGCGAAGTTCAAGTTAAGACAGCAAACCATCATGAGCCTCATTCATATAATTTATATTTTAAGATTAAAAATTAATAAAACCAAAAATTATATAACTTATAAAACCAGTCGATCATTTTGGTAAAGCAGGGGAAGTGTGAAAACCCAATTATGCTATTTTTGGACAATTCGGTGCTATGAAGAGAAAGTCTCAACATCGAGGTTAAACGATTGTAAGTTCAAAACTCCATTCCGCAGTAGAACCAACATCGAGTACGCAAGTCTGATGTGCATTAAACTAGTCGAAGTCAAATTCCCTCCCTCTAGTACTGTGCCAACTCAGATGCCGTCGTCGTCATTTGACCACGGTTCAAAATTACTTCCAAAATAACTTTAGAGCGTCTTCAAAGTAGGATTTTAATATAATTGAGAAAAAATCGGTACATTTTGAGTTTAGCATCGAAATTCGGAATAAAGGGAATCGCAAATAAATTTTAGATAGCTTCCCATCGACCAATTATTTGATAGAAACTTTTTTATTTTACCTATTGCCATACAAAATTAATCGATTTAAAAGGAAAAAATTAATGGAACATGAAAATCCTTTAGGCTTGATTCGTAGGATTTTTTTTTTCTTTTTGATTCACATACATGTGCACATACACTTTTAAAATTTACTAATAAATTTATAGCATCGATAATGTGCACACACAGAAAGATAAATGTATTTAAAGAAAGTCGGAAAGAATTGGAATATCAATGCAGTAACTGAAACAATGAAAAATAATGCAGATAAATAAAATTGGTATAATTGAAATTTTTTATGAATTTTAAATTGATATAAAAATAGCTTTTGGGCTATAATATGCTGCTAGAATAGAGAACCAAGATTAATTTAGGCAATATTCGATTGTAGTATGAAGAACCTCGATTACAAAGCCTTTATAATTGAATGAAAGCACAAAATTAAATAACTATATATTTCAAAATTAAATTTAATACAATTTGTTCGTTACAATTAAATTTAATACAATTTGTTGTTTAATACAACAGTTCTTCCTATAGTTATCAACAAATTCAAACTATTTTTATTGTTTCATTAAATCTTTAGCTCACGCGCTTTTCTCACCGTTACAATTATAATTAAAATATGTTTGTTCGTTTTTTAACATAAGAGAAATTTATGATTTTTATTTTCGATTTTATTTCATGACATAATTTTCTTTTAATCTGCAAATACAATGATCCCCTGATTTAATTTTAATTTTTATGTATCACTTCATCTAATTTTCACAGGTTTTTAAATGACCTTAATGAATGAGTTAAGTCGTTAAAAAAAAGATGAAAGGATAAAAAAAGAATCGCAAGGATTACCAGATTCCTGCAAGTTGGAGAATTAAGAGCTAGATGTCGCTGCTGGCCGAAGGGTCAGATGTAACGGAAGTGGGCGAAAGCAAATCAAAGAAACATGCTGCAGCGGAAGACTGTTTTATTTAATTTACACCATAACTAAATACTAAAAGTTGAAAATATTTTCATTTTGAGAAACAGGATTTGTATCAGTAGGTCTAAACATAAATCAAATAATAACGAAAATAGTACAAAATGCTTGATTACTGATAAAAGATTGGTATATTTCGGGCTATGAAGCGCCAACAAAAACTTTGATCAAACTTACGTCTTCTAAAGTATTGCTAATTATAATTTGAACATTAAATGAAGATTATAACGTGAAATCTTTAATCAGAAATTAAGTGTTTTGTATTACTTTCATTATTGTTTGATTTAGATTCAGACTTACTGATGCAACTCGTTTCTCAGATTGAAGATATTGGGTTTTGGGTTGTTCGGAAAGTAATTTCGGTTTTTTTTTTTTTTTTTTTTGTGTGGAAATGAAAGACAGTTTTCGTATAATAAACAAATACTTTATTAAATTATATATTGGCCGTTCTGGTCCAACACCTTTTGCCATCTTTCTGGTAGTAGCATCATTCCACGCTCATAAAATGTTTGGTCTTTGCTGCCAAAAAACGGATCGAGGTGGTTTTTGACCTCCTCATTTGAGGTGAAGGTTTTACCGTCTAAAAAATTTAGCGAACCAGTCCTGGTACTGGCGTACTGTCAACACACCTTCTCCATACACATCGGTCCATTTCTTTCTGGCTTGAACAGCATTTTTACCCTTTCTGTAGTAAAACAGTAAGATATGTCGAAAATGCTGCTTATCGCTCTCCATATTTAAAAGGGCACCAACCAAAAATTACTGCGTAGAATTAATTGGAATTTTTCATACACAAGCCTTGCTATATGAGCTCTCAAAGCATATAAAAATTATACGGCTTAAATGTGAAGTTGGGTGCAAAAAAAAAATACAATTAAATCCTTTGTCGGGAAAAAACGAAATTACTTTCCGAACAACCCAATATTTTCAAATTTAAGTATTTAGCTACACTTTAAATTCAATAAAATAGTCTTCCGCTACAGCGTCTTCTGTTGATTTTTTTTTCACCCAATAATTAATTCAGCGATCAAAACATCTGCAAGAAGTGTAATATAAGCCAGTTGTATTTCCGGATTGAGAAATAGGTCTAGAATAGGTTGGCTTCATGAATATCTATTAGTTGTTAAGTTATCATTCGTATTTAATAAGTTAGTTTTTCAGTCAAAGTGAATTTTAAAAAAACATCCTTCCTTTTGT
This sequence comes from Argiope aurantia, assembly GCA_026543865.1. Classification (NCBI taxonomy): domain Eukaryota; kingdom Metazoa; phylum Arthropoda; class Arachnida; order Araneae; family Araneidae; genus Argiope; species Argiope aurantia. Next base: position 21,421 of record JAPMOR010030052.1, on the reverse strand, counting down.
GGTTTTTAGATCTCAGAACTATATTTCCCTGTTTTATTTAAATTAACGTAATAAGCAATAAAGTTATTTCATTTTGGAAACTTTTTAATTCACTTTTTAAATAAGGCATTGTAAATGAAAATGTCAGATTAAAGAAATTAGAAATAAAAGCGGTGAAACCAAACTTCCAAAAACAAATTAACAAACAAAAAATAGTTACACGATGATGGCAACACTAAATTTTATACGCACACAAACACCATCGATCGTTTTCCCTCAATGGCATTAGCACATGGAAATAAGCCTCATGTTTATCAAAATACCAGCAAACGCCTACAAAACCATTGCTAAAAGTATTTCTGAAAACCACTAGCTAACAAAGAAAAGAAGAAGAAAAAAAAAAAAAAACTTAAAGAATGATTTGTCGGTATAATTCCCCTCTCGGTACAAAGCACCTGTCACATTTGCGAACCATCCACTGACAGTTTATCGGCAATGGCAGGCTCGCCAGCGAAAAGAATCCCCCCTCTTTCTTTTCTTGGACATGAAAGTTCGGGTTTTAAAGGTCTTTCGTGTGCTAATCAAAGTAATAAAAAAGGAAAAGAGAGAAATGTCCTTTTACACACAAATGGATTTGTGTACCAGCTTGGCAAAAACAAATTTTAAGTACTTTGCCTTTCTTTTTTCTTATTTGTTTATCAACATTCAGAGTTTTCGAACGATTTGGAGAACAGTTGGAAAATAAAATGGACAGATTACGAAATTCCTCCTCAGAGAAAAAATGGCAGAATAAGAGAACCAAAAAAAAAAAAAAAAACTCTCTTTTTTTAAATTTTTTTTAAATTAAAAATGTTAAGTGTGCAAGAGGTAATGTGACAAATGGTGTAAAATAAAGAAGCGAAAACCTGGAAAAGAGCACTTTAGACTATTAACTAATGCTGTTTGCAAAAAGGGGAAGAAAAAAAAAACCTTTGGATGAAACGTGCTTCTTTTCCTAGTTATATATATATATATATATATGTAATGATATTTTTAAATCTAATTTAAATCCTATTTTTTTTTCTTAATTTAACCCATATTAACTTTATTCTAAAATGTTCTCTTATTTCCTGATACAATTTCACTTAAAAAAAAATCTTATTAATCCTACACGAGCTCTGTAAAACTGCTTTAATCAGCAAGTTCTCACGATACGAATGAAAGGATAAAATAATCTGTCATGCTTAGCAAAAACGTTTAAAAGATACCTATATTTCCTTTTACAAAATCGATACTTGTCAAAGAAATCCCCAGAATCTTATAGTATGGGAAAAACATTTCGATCTCTTTCGCTCTTCTCTTGTGTCGTGGACTGACGTGTCTCGTCGTTTCTTGCTTGTACATAAACTATGCCTCCCGGGATGGAATAAATCGGAAGCTCCATATATCTATACATGCACAAAAAGTATTAAAAGAGTATTAAAAGTGAGTGAATTAATTTTTTAAACCATTTTTTGACTCTGCACTTAAATCTGAACTGAAAGTAGAAAAAAAATATCAAAACTTTTATTTAAAGTATACCTATTACTGAAATTTACACAGTATAGCGAAATAAGCCGTATCTTCATATCTTCATTATAAACAATGGGTAAAAAAATGATGAAATATTAGTGGCAACAATGAAAATGAGTTGAGTTTCACTTCCATAATGAAATATATATTGTAAAATATACATAAAATATTTTTTTAAATATTGATTAAAAATTGAAAAAATTATACGGCGAAAAAAATAGGCATTCTTCAAAAGATAATATTTTTGAAGTTAATATATTGAAAAAAATCATTTCTGTTGCAATATTTTCGGAAGTTATCGCGGAAAAACGGGTTTTTTTTTTGGGGGAGGGGGCTTTGGATTCGCTTAGATTACTGAAAATCTACACGAACACTTATGAGCATTAACACAGAATGAAAGTCGCATTATGAAAACAACATAGACATCTTTTGACATTAGGATTCGATACTCTGGCAAATCTCTTACAACACAAAGCAGCTTCTCCAGTTTAGAGAGGAGGGTGTAGTTCAGATTTGAGTATGAGGAATTAATCAATAAGAAAGAGGATTCCTATTTCCCTAAAGGGTCGGACAATGGCGGTGCTTCTATCGCCGATGACCGGCCATACCTCCTACGGGAGGATTAGTGCATGGGCCGGGAGTTTTATGTGTGTGACCATCGCCATATCAGTATTATTAATACAATCCATTCGACAGTTCTGGGGCAGATGGTTCTGTAAAGTAACTTCTTTTTATTTACAGCATGAAAACAAATCAACTGTGTTATAGAAAACTTTGATGTATTTGCAGGAAACAACTTTCGAAAATTCATATCCCAGTGTACAAATTCCATTGTACAAAAGCCAAAGGGAATTCTGTCAAAAATCCATCGCAAGTTTCGTTCTCAGCTATCAGTTTTAGCAACCCACTTCATGCCTTTCCGTCTGAGTGGATATGCACCGCATAAGAGGCCATTCCCTTTCTTCAGAGACCTTATCACAGTTGAGACAGAACTTGTGGGGCAGAATAGAGACGACTGCCCAGGGAGCGTTCGAGGCTAAAATCGGGACATAAAGTCATTGTGCTGCGACAGTTGTGGTAGGGATCGGACATCCCGTCACCCTCGAGGACTGATTTGGAAGAACCCACAATTCTGTCTAAACTTTTGAGGAAGCCTCAAGCGATTTAACTTTCATTTGGTCAACGATTTGCTGATAAATTCTTCACATTTAAATACATTTGATAAAACTGAATTTATCATAATTTTTCATGGATTATATATAAATACTGAATGAATCTGCTATGAAATTTCGACCACGATAATTACCTTTATTTAAACAGCAAACTAAGGACACAGATATTTGTTTATCAAAAATAGTCTTTATCCCACGCTTGAGACGATACTCACATTTTTATCCAGCGTTATACTATATTTATATCCAGGCGAATATAGAAAGCAGAAAAACGTATTATGTACCCTTAGAAAAACGTCTTTGCAACAGGCACGGAATATATTCAATTAGATGCTTAAATACTGTTTCTTTCCACGTGAAAGCATCTAAAGAAAACAAATAAAATGTCACTATTTGAAAGTAATAAAGGCGTTGTGTGAAGAAATGAACGATTCAAACGGATTACGCGCATGCGCACTCGATTATCTATTCATATATTCGCGTAGTGTGTGTGTGGGGGGGGGAACAAGAACAAGAATTAATGAGGATATTTGAATATATGAAAAGCTGTTTTGTGATTAAAAAGCATTAACAAAAATATTTTAATTTTTTTTATTTATTATTAATATTTTTTTATTCGTTTGATAACAACGATTTGCGTCATTCGATATTTTATTTTTGTTAAGTTATCATACCATGTTTGGCAACATTATTTATTCTATTGTTTCTATAATTACGTTATTCTTCTAATGTTAATTTTTAGATGTTTTTAGAAATGTTTTAGATGTTTTTAGAAAACAAAAGCGAATAAAGATGACCGCCAGAATAATAAATTGTATTCTATAAGAAAAATACCAGAATCGAATATACACTAGATAGTAGGAAGATGCCATTATCTTTATTATAAACTTAAAAAAACCTAGTGATTGCAAAACAAAAAAAACAAAAAAAAAAGTCTAGGGGAAGAGGTGGTGTTCTCGATTTCATCACAAGAAACTATGAGATGTTTTAAACTCTTATTTTTATTTAAATTTTAGTTTCAAAACACTTAAAATAAGAAATGTGAAATATACTTTAAAATGATGATACCGATAATTTTGCATGAATTCAAAATTCATCGACTGCCACTGTTTCATATGCATTTACAACTGCAAAAGTAGGCAACCTGACTTAGAAGTCTCACGACACTTCATTAAAAAAAAATAAGCAGCATGAAATTAACTGAAATTTTGCTACAATAAAATATAAAAATTTGCTAATTTGGAAAATTTACTGCATTTGCTACTTTTCATTAGTCAGTACCTCTGTTTTTAGCGGTTGTTGCCGTAGAGGATAGTCGTATTCATTTTTATTTCAAAATCTGAGAAAATATGAAATATAACAAACTCATCGATCTATTTACTATTAAATTTATTTAAATTTGTTCAGTAAAATTCTAAATAAATCAAAAGTGTTTGATTTATTGTTATCTAAACGATAAAAAATATTATTTTTTTTTATTGTGTAAAAAGTGCTAGTTGAAGTTTTAAATAGAGCACTTTGGGAAACGTCTGGATTCACCAAGGATACAAATAATCACACCCAATGTCTTAAACTAAAACTTATATAGAAAAAAAGTGAAATTAAATAACAAAAAATGTATCCGTTAATTCATTCAAAGATAGTAGGGAATGCTAAACGTAACTAATGTATGTAAACTGCTTGCGCATTTGAGAAGATAAATATACAATTTCGTGTTTCTTTAACATTTTGTAGTTATTGTGCCAACTTGTACTCAGGCAGATATACAAACCGCTTTCCTCTGAATGGGTTTAGTTTAAAATTTAAATTTAAGTATAGGTATCAAATTTCAACAGTCCATTTCAAAGCATCTTTGAATTATCTTTATTACAGACAGACAGACATAATGCCAAAAATGTGCTTTTTCGGATTAAGGAGGTTTAACATGTGAAAATTCACATACTTTGTACACAAGAAAGTAAGAAGCACATGCAATAAGTTAAAAACAAAATTTTTACCACAAACATCGTCTAATATGATTCACATGATTAATGCAGTACCACAATTGTGTGATGGTTTGCATGTTTCGATTTATCCATTTCATTTTCCATCTTTTGGACGATTTTTAAATTCGAATCTATTTTGAACTGAATAACACGCTATCGTGCGCCCACCTCCATTGAAATAAAACGCAACAGTAGAAAAATCTGGTTTGAACGGCTAATGAAGTTAAAACAAGGTTTTCTTTCGTCCCCCAACTGCGCTATCGATTGAATCGCTTGCGGTTATTGTATCTACTTTTCGCTTATTCGGTTTCAGAAATGATTGAAAGACGTTCGGTCGATAAACTAATGATCCAATCCGCCCATACCAAATATGCGCAGTATTGGCCCTAAGAAATTTACTTTAGGATTGGTTTTTCTTCTTCTTCTTCTTCTTCTATCGATTGCTCTTGATGGTGTACTTGCGGTATTAAGTTTCCGATAAAGATTTAGAGGCCTGAATTCGTTGGAAATGATGAAGGAAAAACCAGAATAAAGGTAAAATGTCAGAACGAAAGAATAAGCAGTTGAAATCTTTTCATTCCTATAAATCAGATCCAAGTTTAAATAAATAAATCAGATTCAAGTTTTTTAGGATTGTTGGAAGAAGGGGTCATTTCGTCGGAAGTAATTAAAGCTGTTTAAAGATTTTTCGCTTCTGTAATCAGAAGCATTATAAGTGTGTAGAATTTTCAAATAACTGTATTTAATTTTTCTGATTTATAAAGTATATACAGAATAGTCGATAAAAAAAAATTCACTTCATGATTTTGATTAATATGCTCGTTTTAGACTTCACTAAATCCGTAAAAGAACATGCTTGATAATGTAGCGAAAAATTATCTAGGGCGTCCCAAATAAATAAGCTCAACAATGGAGAAAAAAAATACGTTATTTTACGAATACATCAAAAATCGGGGAACACAAATGACAAAAACACAGCCAAAATATACATAAAGAACGGCACGTGTAGACACTGACAACAAAAGCAAACTGCAAATTTTTGAATAGAAAACCGTAACAGCACTCAGCTTTAAAAACACTTTCGAGCACTTAACATTCCAGAGAGAGAATTCGTTCAACATGTGACCGCCTGACCTTATACAGTTTCTGAAGAAGGCGAGAGGTCACATGGAATCATCCAGAAGAACCTCTAGATCTTGGTTCCTAATAGCGATAAGGCCATATTTTTATCATTTCCCGGGACCTTCATTTTCAGCCAAATTCTTCGCCAAATGTTTGCCAAGATCGGGCGACCATTGAATCATCCATCAAGAATATCTTTCAATCTCTGCAAAGATGATCATTGCAGGGAAGTAATATTACAGATATGTAATATCAAGTCTTGTTGATTTTGACCAATTTCTTCATTTTAAACCTGCCTGAGTTTGAAAAAAAAAATATGTTTTATATTATTTCCGACTGACTGTGAACACGATAGATGAGATAATCTCCTGCTTATAGGTAGGTACCAGAGGTATAAGATGGTGTTGTGCGAACACGATTATTTGACGCGGAAATCGTAAACGAATGAGAATCCGGGGCTTTCACATCATATTATATATATATATATATCAAATCCCTTCCTGCTGGACAGCCTGTCCGAATGTACACGAACTTAATAATCAAAAATGCTGAAAATTAAATCGATGAAATTCAGCATATATTTTTAAAACTAGAATTTTAGCTTCTGTAATGAATTTTGGACAGATTTCGTCAACTGTTTTTTCGACTCTATTAGTTTGTGTATTCCTATAGGTGGGAATGCGATTACTTATAAATACGATAAATTAGTTAAAGAAATTTTGACATGTGATCAGCAATGGCGCACATCAGAGAATACTTCAAAGAGAAACTTGACTACTTGTGTGAGTGCTTCGCTTTTTATAGTCTTCTCACAGAACATGGAACAGAGAGGGTCAGAGATCTCGGCTTTTGATAAAGATATAGCCAATTTCTGCACTTTTTTTGAACCTTCATTTTTATTGTCAAATTTTCCGAACAGTCCCCAAGGTCAGGAGGGCCTGACCTGACACCCATTTGGGGAATCTGTACATTTCTCATTTCAGCGATGATACTAACATTCCGTCAAAGTCATATTAACTCTCACATTGTTTTTTGAACACTTTTATACATGCACTCAATTCAACACTTTGCATAACCAATTAATGGAGTTGCAAAACAATATTAGAAATACTCGAAATAGAATTGAAGGAGTTTCCAAATTCTTCATTCAGTCAGAAAAAATAAGAGCAAGTACAAGAAATCGAAATGATACAAAGAGGTATCCAACAAAAAGTTTAATAGAGCTCGAAAATAAGCTTAAAAGTGGTCAAAAGATAATCCTTATGTTTTGCCCATGCAAAATGATGATCGCCTGAAAAACAGACAGCAAATAACATATAGAGTGTCTGTATGTTATAGACACTCGATAACATATAGACATTGTATAGATATTAAATCTGTGCACCAAATTTTATCTAGTCTTCCCTGTTTCGTAATTATTGTGTTAACTTATATTCAAACAGCCGGACAGGCAGATTTTCTCAGAACAGATTTTAGTAAAAACTTGAAAGTCATCTGAAAATTTAGAGTAAAATATTTTTGAGTTTGAAAAGGATAACTCGAGTTTGAATTTTTTGACGACTACTATACTTTCTCTATACAACGTATACAAGAGAAAAAAACTATAAAATTAATTCAGCAACAAACAAATATGTTAATATATATTTTATTTTTTTAATACTATTCCAACACTTTCAGAATAAATTTCATTTATACCTTAATTCAGAGTTTTAAAAAGGTAATATTAAAGAATAACGAATCCTCAGATACTGTTACAAAATAAAATAAAGCGCTACTAATTATTTCTATTTTATAAACAGCATAAAAAATGCGTAATTAAAAAATGTACTATGAATATGTTTTACTTTCCCAGATGATACGCTCATAAAAAGCTGAACAATAACGATGACGATTTAAATGAAAATTAAAACAAACGTAAAATATTAATTATATCATGAAAAGATATCACAAACAACGACGAAAAACATTTTCAAACATTTCATTCAAACCTTTTTTAAATAACTTTTTTTTCCCCCTTACTTGACAAGTAACTAATTCACCATCGTATTGAAGAGAGCATTTGCCGTTTTTTTCCCCCCTTCTTTTACAATGAATTTTTACGCCACAATTTAGAGAATTATTTTCTTTTTCACCACACGGCACTGAAAAAGAAAAGACTAAATACGAAGTGTGGTCATCCTTTATTTTCTTTCCATTAAAGCCTCTTTCACAATCTGAGTTACTCATTTATTGTTACAAAAGCCTCTTTAAAGAGCTTCTTATTTTATTTATTTTTTTGTCTCCGCATCCCGTTTTTTCGAAAACATCCTTTTTTGCATCTTTTTTAAAAACTCGACGATGTGCAAGACTTGTTGACAGAAACAATAGCAGGCAATTACTGATGTCCAAATTTCTTAATCACCTTTGGGGACTCCAAAGAAAACCTTCAGCCACGGTTGCGGTTTTCTTAGTTTATTCTTTCAGTTGAGTATTATTTTTGTCAAACGACGAGGGGAAAGCTATAAAAAAAAACATATAACCAAAGAAATGTGTTAAAAGCACAATTAGCTTTCCTGTAATCCTTTTGTTCTGAAACTGCTTTTCTTTTGACTTTAATTGTGAAATTTTTTCGTCTTCTTTTCTATGCTCATTACAAGGCTCTTTTGTTGAACGACTTTTAAAACCATGTTTTATGTTTTTACCCTTTCGCGGGAAGTTAAAAGTTACTACTATGTTTATGCATGTTTTCCAATTGCGGAAATTGCCTTTACATAGAACCCGGACTTAAGGGGAAAAAAATCAGAGAAGGCTGATTGCAGCCTTTTTTTCCCGCTAATCTTTTCAGAGAAGTTTCGACATGAATCTCACAGAAGACATCGTATTAAAGCTTTACTTTTTATCGATTTATTTTTTGTACTTCATTGGACAATTACTGATGTCCTAACGTAAAGATTTTAAAATATACGAATTACATTTTATTAACATATACTAAATTTTAGTTAAATAAGTTTCCAAAATCTTAGAATATGCATCTGGTTAACTAATCATTTCATTGAGTGTTAAAGCATTCTTTTTTTCAGTTTTTGCTAGATCTATATTAAATTTTAGTTAATAAGTTTCCATAATCTGAGAATATACATTTGATTAACTAATAATTTCTCTGAGTAATTTTTTTTTTTGTGTGTGTGTGTGTGTGTGTGTAATTACCTAAAGTACACTAGATTTCAGTTAAACAAGTTTTCATAATCTGAGAATAAGCATTTGATAAAATAATCGTTTCTTTGAGTGTTAAAACATTTTTTCAATGTTTTTGCTTAAATTAGCGACATTTAATAATTTAGTGTTTGGCATTGAATTTTTCATATCATTTACTCTACATTTCGATTTAATTCAAGAATTTTATCAAAATATGTGTTGTTTGATTTATATGTTTTTCTTCTTCGAATGGTGACCTTTTATTTTTATTTTTCAAAAATAACCTTTTACAATATCGAGTACCATTTCGAAATTTTGAAAAATCTTCATAAATTAAATCTTCTTGGACTAAAAAAAAAAAAAAAAAACCGAAATTATTACATTTCTAGTTTGGTGTTTTTTATATGATGGATATGATAAAAAGTTAACACAAAAACGAATTATATAAAAACACGATTATTGAATATGTAACGAGCTAAATAAGTAAATATTTACATGCGATCTTCACATTCACACCAAAACTGGATTCTCATTTTAGATCTAATTCATCGAAGTGTAGACCATCTACCTGCCTATTTGTCTGCCTGTCCATTTATATAAAAACAAGATTATTGAAATACACAACGAACTAAATAAATATTTACATGTGATCTCTACATTTATATTTCCCATCTGCAATAAATTTTCAATCTAAATAGTCAACAAACAGAGATCAAAAGGGCCTATGTGATTCTTGTCACTATACTACGAAGTTAAATAAAAACTTACGTGTATTAAAACCATGCTACGTAAGTAAGTCGAGTAAGTAAAAAGTCGAAAAAAATAATTAGTAAGTCAGTAAAAAGTCGGGAGATGAACACCTTGATGCTTTATTACAGCTTCAAAAATAAGGCTTTTACTTATTTTTCTCGGTTTTCGCAACGCTTATTCTGATATGCTGCAAATATAATGCGTTTCAGTTCAAGGAAACACTGCCCTGAATATACAATAGGCATACAATTTCAAAAATCTTAGCAAATTTTAATACATGTATATAAAAATAATCGTTTCCTTTATTTCCTTGACAACGTAATAAAATATAAAGTAATTTCCCTCACATTTTTCACCTAATAAACAGACGTGAAACTTATTGATGTTAAAAATAATTTGCATCTCACCAACAAGACTAATAAAGCAATTGGACACAAATTATCTTACAGCATATCAAATAAAATGTTATATTCTCGCATATGTCAAATGAGTCCTTCGAATCGACATTTGCTAACTCGGAATCTTTGATGGACGGCTTATTTGCACAAATGAGTAACAACGTGTTTCAGCTTGACAGTAATTATCCCAATCCCCAGAAGTCAGAGGGTTAAGATTCATCCACACTTCCCGAGATCGAACACCCTCACCGAAAACGACCTTTTCTTCCGCCGCTCCCCTGCGCTTCCGACTCCCTTTCTTCCGCATACCACATCAAAACCGATTCACTTCCCTCGTTATCCACACACAAGCCCACACACACCCCTTTCTTCCCCCCCCCCCCGAAAAAAAGAAAGAAGCAAGCAAGCAAGGAAGAAAGAAGAAAACAAAACTCCACCTAGACATTTCTCCACCCCCCTCTCTTCTGGAAGAGTGAAAAAGATGAAAGCAATGAGCTTAATGGGCCCACTAGTGGGTGAAAACTCCTTTCTGGCACTGCTCTCATCCCATTTATATAATAGGTCGAAGAAAAGGCAGTTTCGGGCGGGCGAAGACACGGCGATGGTTCGCAACATCAGGTCTTAATGAAGACCGGCCGCACATTTGACAGCTCATTATAGCCAGATGATGTTCTCCAACCCGCATCTTCGGAAATGCGGGGACTTTAATGAGCGCATAATGCGGACGGGGGGGGTTGCTGTTTGGATCGAAAATGGCGCACGTCCACCCCAGAAAGAACCCAGTTTTTGTTGAGCTTCTGCAATTACACCGTAGCCAAGTTCCAGCAATAAGGATCAAATGCTGATCGAATAACGTGTAGGATTTGCTCTTTTTCATAACTTGCCCGGAATCCGGTCGAATGTTCTAGAATTTGGAACAAAAATATATGCTTGTCGTTATACATCTGTGCTGAAGCTTACCCAGTTAGGAAAAATTAACTCATAACCTGCTGATAAGCTGCCCAAAAACATAAGCGATTCTCGCACCCAATATTTGACATATGCTTTCACACTAAATTAACTCTTTGAACAATTTCCAGGGTTGGGTGAAATTTCTTTCAAATTTTTCTGAAAACTACTAGGTAGTAAAAATCAGGTATCATTTTAAATAATACAGAATATCAGTGAGAGACACATGAATCCACAAACAACAAATCCAGAAATTCTGAGTTTCAGAAAGTAAATAATCCGGTAATCCAATAAAATTCGGAACACAATCACTTTGGTATCTCTTAGAAAAATGGATCTTTTGACCTAGATCATATGATGTACGTTCAAAGAGCAGAAAAGAAATGATAATTTACATTACACATAAGGTACTTATATATTAAAGGCATACCAGCGATTAATCGCCAAAAAAAAAGCCTACAGGAGGCCTTTTTAAAAATTACTCGAATACTCAGAAAGGTGTTATTCCCCTTTCCTTCGCACAACATAACGTAACATAAGGCAACAAATGCCTTACATGGCACTAGCGAACAATAATTGCGAAATATATAATAAATTTCATTGTATTATAAAAGTTCGTTTGCAAACTGTAAGGGTAAGACAAACGTTCAGAACTAAATCTTTCCTTCAATAGAACGTGGGATTGGAAACAAAACAGATTAGTTTCCAGTGAATTATCTATTCAGAATTTGTGGAATATGAATTGAGAATGGAATATACAAGGGCATTGTTGCATGAATACCAACATGATATTTTTCAAAAGTCAAGTCTTTGAACAACACTACGAAGCTAAACATCAAACGTGCCACATTGTGTAAATATATTTATGTGAAAACTCATGAAAGAACACACCCATATCCCTCACTCCATTAAATAAGAAAGTTGACGGGCGAATCCCTCACTGCCCCCACTCTCGCTCTATCCAACAGATATAGAAAGTTTTCAGAATTACAGCAGAATAAAAATTCTTTCTTTATCTGCATTTGTATAACTGAAGCTTAATTTATAAATTTGACGTCCATACATTTGACAGAGAAAAAAAAAGTACATTTATAAAAGTATTTTTGAAAAAATTTTCTTTATTTTTATTGGATTATAATTTTTCGTATTTAATTTTTTCATTCTAGCCGATTTCGGCAACCAGTTGTTTCCCCGGGATTAATGGCCGCGGTGGCCTGGTGGTAAGGTCTCGGCATCGGAACCGGAGGGTTTCAGGTTCGAGTCCCGATTCCACCGAAGAATCGTCGTGTAAGGGGGTCTGTTGCACGTTAAATCCGTCCTGACCAAACGTCCTCCCGCTGGTGTGGAAAGGGGGGGGTGCCAGCTCAGGTGTCGTCCTCGTCATCTGACCGCGGTTCTAAATTACGAAGTCCGTCCCAAAATAGCCCAAGTGTTGCTTCAAACGGGACGTTAATATAACTAAACCAAACCCCGGGATTAATATTTTCTGAAACCTTCAAGTACATATTTATGAAGCTTCCACTTGATGGTATTCTCAGTTATTTTTAAATTTCTAATACGACAGGCGTGTAACACGTCTGATTTTAAAACTCTCATACCGTTCCTTTCATTGCGCAACACACTTTTTTCAACTTCCTGTCATCTCACCCAACATTTGGATTTCAATTTCAAAAACTTAAATATTTAAACATCGACTAACGTAAAAACTTTCTTGTTGAAATTAGACTTGCATTTTCAAATGTAATAAACAGTTTTTTTTATGTATAAATATCTAATATTTTTCATAATTTTTGTAATAGCCAGAGGATTGATTATTCCATATAAAAATATCACTGATTCAACAAAAAATTCAATGCACTGAAATGAGAAAGCAATTTAATCAATGATAAGAAAGATAATATCTTTTTTCTATATCCTATTATAATATATTAAAAAGTAGCAATTTTAAAAAAGTACGCACTTTCAAAAAATGCTATCACTGCTTATTTTTGAAGTTAAACCATGGGAGTAAATATAACAAATTGAAATATATTAAAAGCCTACTATAAATAAAAATGTACTCATTTTGGAAAAATAAGCAATAATTTCATACTTTCATTCCCAGCAATGGAACAAAAAGCCAGGATAGGATATTAATACAACCAATGAAAACAATTTCATTACAATAATGAAATATTTGTTCTAATATATATTAAAAATATTTTAATCGATTAAAAAAACAGAAAGAAATATATGGCAAAAAATTAATATAATTTAATAAATATTTTTTTGAAATGTAAAAGGATGTAAAAATAATTTTTTTGCTCTAATATTTTAAGAAATTATTGCGGGAAAATCTCAAAATTTTGATTTATTTTTAATTATTTAAAATTAATTTAATTTAAAAAAATTGCACTAAAGTACAACATTTTTACCTTCCAAATATATATGAGTCTAATTTATAGTAGCTCTAGGTCAAGCGATTCCACAGTGAGGCACATTCATTTTTATATAATAGTACAGAATAAATATGTATAGATAGATAAAACGCTAACACACTTAGCACAGAAGTCTTTCTTATTATTTAATGCCGAACGGCAGCAATGAAATGTAAACAAATCATTATATAAAAACGAACGTTTATTATACGAACGTTTCGGTTTGCTTCATTGAGTGTTTTTACAGCTGCACTCGATACTATGTTTCGCTAATGAATGGAACTACGAAATGTTCTTAGAAATTTTTTGGAGAGGAATGTTATTTCATTAAGTCTAAGGAAACAAGATGTAAAGGAAATAAAGAAATAGACATCAAACAGAAAGTTTAACAAGCGCTAAAACTGATTTAATTACTTCAGATGGATAATCGCTATAACTGTTCCACATTAATCGTTTAAAATATCAATAAACAAAGGCTAACAAATTGCTCGCCAAAGGGCGCCTAATGTTGTATATACACCAGTCATCTTTGGCGACCAATTTTTTCACTGGATTTAATATTCTTGTCATTTGCTACTTGATAAGATTAAAAAATAAGAATTAAAAAATACTTCAGATGGATAATCGCTATAACTGAACTATTCCACATTAATCGTTTAAAATATCAATAAACAAAGGCTAACAAATTGGTCGCCAAAGGGCGCCTAATGTTGTATATACACCAGTCATCTTTGGCGACCAATTTTTCACTGGATTTAATATTCTTGCCATTTGCTACTTCTTGATAAGATTAAAAAATAAGAAGTAAAAAATATTATAAAAATAAAAATAATAAATTTAGTTAATTTAATAATAATTATCGGACCAGTTGGGGAGAATGGTAGACCCTGTCAATTTTATTCTAGGAAGATTGCGAATATAGGGGGGCCAATAATGACATAACTAAGAATCATGAATTTGAGAATAAAATATAAAATTGTGATATCCGCGTAGGAATTGGCTATTCGGTTATGACAACTGTGTTTAACTATTATTATGTTCACAGGGGAAAATGATTGTTACAGATTACATTTAAATATTTTGTGTAATCGGCTACGCTTTAGTAGCTTTCATAACAAAATATTTTTTAATTCCAAATTTCGATAGACATATAATTTAGATAAGCATATAGATATACTCGTTCTATATTTGAAGCCCCATACCATTCTACTCATTAAGTAAGAATTTGACTAACGAATTTAAAAAATGATGAATTTAGCTGAATTTAACTAATTCAACACAAAATCTTTATAGATCTATTTATATTAAAGAAAGAAGTATCAGCATTTTAAAATGTCAGTATTTTAAAATTGTTTTACCACTGCTAGATTCTGAAGTTAAATCTTAACTGAAAGTACTACAAATTTCGAAAATTTTATTAAAAGCTGGTCTCATAATGAAATTAATTCAACGTGGAAAAGGTAATTGACACTTAATATTTTGATGGAACAATGGAAAAAAAAGTCAAGATGAAATATTACAAACTGCAATGAAAACGATTTGAGTTTCATTTCAAAAATAATATGTATTGTAAAACTCATTAATTTTTTTAAAAAGTTTATTAAAAATAGAAAAACATTTATGCATCCCAAAAAATTAGTATCATAGCTAATTTTTTGAATTTTAAAATAATATTAAAAAAACATTTTTTTTTTCCCTTCTATAATATTTTCAATGGTTATTACGGAAGAAAGCCAAAATTCCGTTTAATTTTTAATTAGTTAAAATTCTAATTAAAATTTTTAAAAATTGCTCCGAGATGCAAATTCCATAACTTCAAGAGATATACATGTGCCAAGTTCTTCGATTTGAGGTTACATGGTCAAGCCTGTACAACGTCAACGCAGACGTATACACAAATACACGCGTATTCATCTTTATTATTTAGAGAAATATATGGAATCAATACTTTCTATGATTTATTACTAGGTGGCGCCTCTCATATGAAAGCAGCATTCTATTAAAACTATTTTATTAATTGAATATTAATTTCTGAATACAGGGTGTTTATTTAGTCCCGGACCCATTTTGATGTTTAATAACTCATAAAATAATAAAGATAGATTAAAATTAATAACATAAATGGTTAAATAGACTCAAAAAGTTTTATACCCTTGTCAATGAACTTGTCAATGAATGAGAACCGCTGATCTCACAGATATTCTAGGATTGTGTAAAAATGTCTCTGACACGCTCAACATCAAAATCACTTGGGCAAGGACGTCCGGAACGTTTCTTATCTGCGATACTTTCAATTTCTAGAAAAATTCTTTTTCCACCGCAAGATGCTGCTTTTGGATGGAGGATCTTTTTGGTAAATTCTTCTGAAATTTCTCTGTGCTTGCACTATCGATTTCGTTTCTATGAACCACCATAAAATCTGTGCTTTCTCTTGTGGTGTATGTATTCTCCTTAATATCCGCTCGAATAAAACATCACATACAAAAGTACTACATAGAACAAACACATCAAAAGTAAACATAACATTGCAATAGTTGCCAAAAACAAAAGAGAGAAAAATGCAATTAATAAGCAGACGATATTTAGAAAAGTACAGATATTTAGACTGGAAAATGAAATTATCTGAAATTAACCACACGCACAGACGATATTTACAGAAGTAAAAATATTCAAACCTGAAAATTAAAATAGATGAGTTATTCCATCAATAAATGCCATAAGTTTGTTTATATCTTCATTATTTTATGAGTTATTAAACATCAAAATAGATCCAGGACTAAATAAACACCCTGTATATTAAAACATACATTTTTTTAGGTAATATACAAAGACACAGAATCTTCTGAAACCTAAGCACATCAAGAAGTGAGCAAAAAATCGATCACAAAATTCCATCATTACAAACATGAAAAAAGTCAAATAAAAGCGGGCATTAACAGGCAGTTTCGGTTTGATCCACTTTTACAGTAACTGCAATGAGCACTAATGTCGGCTAACAACGCGGTGGGGGCAGATCTCGAGTGGCAAAAACGAGAAAACCTCACCCATGAAACATAAGCACATTATTAACATGAAAACGCCGGAACTTCCACATCTCAATCAAAACTGTTCGGGGGCAAAACGTCGAAGTCGATTCCTAACTTTCCGCGTTCATTTCCATGCAAATTACACAAAAAACGAACAGAAACGTTTCGATGCAGTTAATAAGAGAGAAGGAAAGATCATTTCTTCCGGATTATATTGCAAAAAGTGATAAATAAGGCAGCATCAAAAAATTCTTGCCTTGAAGGCTGGTTTTTGCCAGCTTGTTTTACTCTATTTAATTCCGCCATTTTCCCGGTGTATCTCATAATTTTTGCAGACGATATTTTAAAGTTTCGTGATTTTTGAATCGTAAACGCTCATGTCGTATTATTATAGAGAAATATCTGTTTGCTATTCTGCGATATAGAGAATTTGAATATCTGGATATTTTTTTTTAAGTTCTTCTTTTATATACTATATACATACGAAATATTTCGTTTTTGGAAATCCAATTTATTTTAAAAGAAGGTAAGAATTTTATTTCCTAAAAAAAGAATAATATTTTATTTTTTTTTTTGGTGTGTAGAAAAAAAAAAAGAACTTTTTTTTTTGAGTTAGAATTGTTATATGCATCAGATATCTACACAAACAAGGTACAGTGAAATTTATGCCACGTTCGAGCTAAATTTACGCATAAACTATTTTAATAAAAACATAGATATGTTACTTACATCATACAGCTGATTTCATATGCATAGACTGAATCTAGTTTCTTTATAGCGATACGGGGACCAGGATTCTAAAGAGGAAAAAAGAAACAATATGTCAATCATAATCAAGATAAATTAGAAAAACTTAAAGAAATTTATACAAAGTAAGGGAAGAAAACATTTCCCAAAAGGGAATACAAAAAGCAAACATATAAAAATATACTAGAGACCCCCCCCCCCCCCCCCTTCCTAAGAAATAAAATAAGCTATTTGAGCCAGATCTCGTAATTCTGTATCATTGTTGACAAGACAATACTTGAGATGAGAACCCTTTCTTCAAGCTTTCTTACCGAACCAACACGAAGACATTTGATCCTCAACGTCAATTAAGATTCTGTGCACACATCCAATTTGTATCAGGCAAGTGTTTAACGACAAATATAATAATGCTAACCGATAAATGCAATGAAATGCAAACATATCGATGTACGTAGGTTTCAGCAGACTGCTTTATTCAGCGTTTTTACAGCTACACTTAATTCAACACTTCGCTAATTAAATAAATTATTATTATTATAAATAATAATAATTTATTTAATCAGCTCTCTGTGTCCAACATTTCATTCAGTCATAAGATGTAAAAGAAATTAAGAAATAAACTTTGATCGGAAACTTGAATAAGCGCGAGTGAAAATAAGCTTAACCATCACTATGGATATTCGGTATGACTTATCGACTGGAAATAGATGATTTACAAAATTATTAATTTCGTAAAAAGATTTTTGCATTATCATAAAACTCAAAAAAAAATTTATTTCTTTAATGATATCGGTTTCATTTCTATGTAGTTTTTTTTTCTTTATTTTTAATAATTTTTTCAAGTTTAATTTACAATGTTAAGATGCTTTTAATGTTAGATTTGGCTTGAAAAAAGCTATTTAAAAGTAATGCTCACTTTAGCTGCTTTTGTAGTATTATGAAATTCAAACTCATACATCAAAATATTCAGTCGCGTGCTTTTTTTAATGTCAACATTAAAATAAAAAATTACTTTTTTTATCATTAATTCTGAAATAGGACTTTCACTTTCGCTTATATTTCATAATATATATACTTTTAATTTGTGCCCACAATAATATGTTGCAGAATCATTCAGTTTTGGTGACAACCTTTCGCCAAAATTGTTGATTTTTTTTTCGGTTATTAAATGCTTTCCATTTTAATCATTTAATAACCGACAAAAATCAACAATTTTGGCGAAGCTTGTCGTCAAAGGCAGCAAGCGTTTGATAATGCACATATTGCTTCTACGACGCAGGATTGTCTGTAAAGGCAGCATAAACACTTACGGTCAATATTTTTGTTGAGATCGTACATATAAAATGGTTGAAAAAAATAGGGTCAGCGAAAAGAAAATTGTAAATTTTAAACTATTTGTTGTATTATAATTTTTAAAGCAATAAGAATATATATAATTGCAGTATTTTAAATTATTTTGAGTAACATATTTTAATTTATTACAGTTTTACTCAAGTTTAACTTTTACACAGAAAGATAATTGTGAAAGTAAAATAGGGCCAATTACAGATTTGGCTCTCAAAATAATTAAGTATTCATAAATTTATCTTTTTTTTATATGGTAATTACCGATCGAGATACCATACACTCCAAAGATTTATTTAAAAGTTGTTTCGATACTTCTTCCGTGAATTTTCGATCGCATACTTAACTCTTATTTACTGACGTAGCAACAACCGCCTACAAAAATATCATGAGTCATTATTTTCTCATAAATTTTCCGTAGGGTTCAAGTAGGGGCTTTTTGAAGGTCAGCTCAATGATTTTTCTTCATTTGATTAAAACCAGACTTAGATGATGACGAATGGATAAAGGCATTATCTTGTTGAAAAATATAATGCCCATTTGTAATGAGATGATCATCTGGTAATAATTTTTCAACAAGCATATTTAGATATCCTGAAATCTATCGGGGTTGTTATATTATGAGCAAATCTTCTTCAATGCATTTAAAAAGCAATGTTAATTCCTGACGTAAATCATGCCACTAATATCCGAATTCATCAGGCTCGTCTGAGAAAATTGCGTAATTCCATTTATTTCCAAGAGCAATATGATGTTTTCTCCATTCCACGATTAATCATGTGTGGTTTTGTTCGTGGGAGTTATTTTCATATTTTTATATATTTTACTTGAGAAACTTTTAAAAGAGTATTACGCACAGTTGTACTCGAACAAGACAGTTGCAATTCCTTCTTAATTTGAGTAGAAGATTGGTGTTGAGAAAAAGCTCGATTCATTATGGTCTTTTTAATCGTCTAAATTGAGACGGTTTTCTACCAGATCGTTTATATATACATATAGCATAGTGGTCGAGATCTTTCACGAAGTTATTCACAACACTTTTTGAGCGTTTTAATAGTTTTGTAATTTTTCTAGAAGACAAACTACATTCTCTGAAACTAAGAATATTGCTTTTTTTTTTTTTTTCCTCTGACCATAATTGAGAAAACATGATTTCATCAAAAATGTTTTTAGCTGAAAACAGAAATAAAGTTAATAAATAAATATTTGTTGTAAAAATAAGAGAAATAAAATGTCACAATATAACAACGAAGAATAAAGAATACTTTTATCAAAAGAATAATATAAATTTTATTGCCAAAACATGAAGTGAAAATAAACGATATCGTTTGTGTTAATAAGTCGTTTAATTATCGTTAATGATAATATGTGCAGTTTAAAAATTTATAATAAAATCGTTTGCTTTTATAATTGAATTCTAATAAATTAAAAACGTTTCGAAAAACTATTTGCACTATCTAATAATTGATTCAGAGTAAAAATAAATTCGAAATAATGTACAAAAAAAAAATGAGTGGCCCTGTTTTAGTTTTCAACTTTCACTTTGCACAAATATATATTTTTTTAATAATTAGTAATTTTTTTAATGTTTTATATTTTAAACTTTTATTAAAAAATAACTTTTTCCTGCTAGATATTAACTGCTTAAAAGATTTAATACATAATATTATAAACTTTAGTACAATCGGAAATTTATAGCTGGTATTTTTTTTTAACCACTGTATATGTAGAATCAACTGTTACCAACGTGCTATCTACAAAAATTCGAGACCGAGTCTTGCGACGATTGAAATATTTTCTCTTAGTTATATTATATGAGAAAGTAAGAAGAATAATCATGAAAAGAAAGTTTAAAAAATTGCTATAGCAGCATGCCGTGCTTAATTAGTCCAATACCTTTTTTTAAGGATAAAGAAATCGATTGTGTGACTTTTGCGTACCAGTCATAAAACTGCCAATCAATAGTCTCGTTTACAATGCGGTTGTGTTACTGATAAGGATCAGTTCTAGAAGAGGTTACAACAATTTAAACGTTACCTAAAAGTGTCATATTTGGCAAGAGTTAGCATAATGTTCGACACAATTTCGAGTACTTAACGATATGTTCATTAATACAATTTCATGCGTTTTAATATATGAATAATTTCCACTTTGCTTTTTATGAAAGATGGATTGCTTTTCAATGTATTTATTCAAAAATGTATGATAAAAATCATTGAGGAATGATATTTCTTCTCATATAAATAATGTATCCACTTTTAAATAATAATCATTTCTTCTAGATTTTAGATGTAAATGCATTTCTTTACATAAATATAACGTTTTGCATTAAACGAAAGAGTTTGCGTTTCATTAGTTTTTGCTTTATTTCTTGTTGATTCGTTTATTTAATTCAATAATTTCGAACATTAAAATATGTTATTTAAATATAGGCACTTAAAAAAAATTGTTTCTTAAATTTAAAGTACAATTAAATGAGGTTAGTGGTATTGGAATGATTTGTAAGGAAGGAAAAGTTGGAAAAGCAATTCTTGAAATGCCGTAAGTAGCAAGAAAAGCTTCCAACTACGAATGTTAAGATTCCATGCTATATCAGTTTTTAAAAAAAATCAGTTTCCGGAGTGGAACGCCATTACAAATTTAAACTTTTCTGTTTATCATCGTAGATTTAATTTAAATGTTGTTACATTTTTTTTAAATCTGTACTCTGATAAATTATTTGTTTATTATATGACTTTACATTTTGTATATGAAATGTTGTAAGTATACGGAGAATAAAATCAGCAGCTTACTAAATCAGAAGTATAT
>JAPMOR010030047.1:40419-54546 GCA_026543865.1 Argiope aurantia | reverse complement strand
TTAAAAATTAATTTCTAATAGTAATTTACCATTTGTGTTTTAGAACTAAAACTATATAAATTGAACATAAATGTGATAAATAATTATGGTAGAATTTGTCATTTAATATTGGAAAGTTATTAAACACCATTTCTCTCCTTTTCTGTTTTTCTGTTACAGACAAAATAAAAATTAGCCAGTTTACCAAATATCTCTAGAAGAAATCTCAATTAAAAATTCAGCACCTTGTCTAGTTTAAAAATCATAAGCCTATCTTGTTAAATTTTCTGTTCATTTCTAGGCAATACATACAGTGTCTCACAAAAGTGATGGGACACTTGAGCTTTACAAAAGGAAACTGTAATAAAATAAATAAATAAACATGTACAAAAATTTTTTGGATGTGTTTCATATTTAAAGTTAGTAACAATTATTATATAACATACATTTTTTCAAAATATTAAAATATTAATTTAATAAAAATACAATTGTTTAGAACGGAGCAAAAAATGGCTCACATAAGTGATGGGACACTTACTTTTCCATCAAATATTTATCGAAAAATTTTACTTTTTAAAAGGTTTTAATATTTTATTGGATTTCCTTTTACTTTTAAAACATGATTTAATCTTCTTGGGATGGATTCGACTAATTTTTTGTGATTTCTGGAGTGATTTTACCCCATTCTTCTTGAAGCACCGATTTTAATTGTTGTTTTGAAGAAATGGTGTGTTTGCGAATTCTTGATTCCAATTCTTGCCAAATATTCTCTATGGAGTTTGTGGTGGTGTTTTTATTATTTCAGGACAGTTATACAGCAGTCATAGTCTAACGTTCAAAGCAGTGTGCTTGGGGTCATTATCCTGGTAGAATTTAAAATCGTTATGAAGGTTCAATTTTCGTGCTGAAGATTTCAAATTTTGCTTTAAAATGTCAATATACTTGTACTGATCCATTATACTGTCAATAAAAACAATATTACAAATTCCAGCGGACGACATACACCCCCATACCATAACTCCTCCTCCACCATGCTTTACTGTTGGCACCAAGTTCTGTTTGCGAAATTCTTCCCTGGGTTTTCTCCACACCAAGATTCTACAGTCAGAACCAAATATATTAAGTTTACTCTCATCAGCAAATATAACTTTATTCCAGTAATCAGAATTCCTATTTATGTTGGATTTTGCGAAAGCTAGTCTGAGTTTTCTATTCTTTTCACTTACGAAGAATTTTTCCCTAGCTACACTACCGTGATATCCAGCAGATCGAATTACCCTTCTAATAGTCTCAGTATTAACAATTATTCCATATAATGCTTGTAAATCAGCAGCAACTTTAGGAGCACTCTTTCTTGGAATTTTTTAATATTTGGAACGATGATTCGCTTTATTCCATTGGATAGCTTTGATGGTCGGCCAGGTCTTCTTTTATCCTGAATAATATGATTTATTTTATATCGTTTAATGATGTTGAAAACTGTTGAATGACTCAAGTTAACTGTTTGAGCAGTTTTTCTAATTGATTTTCCACGTTCAATATGCAAATTAATAGCTAATTTTCAAATTTCAGGCGAAGTTTCTTTTCGTTTCGCATTCATGGCTGCACAGAGCTAAAAAACACAAAAATTCCAAAACAAACTGGAGAGAAATACTGCAAACGATTTTATAAATTAATGCCAATTGCTTTTGAGTAAAAATAAAACCACCAAAAATATTTTTATTGCTTATTTCAGACGATTTTTGTTGCATATCTAATGGTGTCCCATCACTTATGTGAGCTATTGTTTGCTCCGTTCTAAACAATTATATTTTTATTAAATTAATATTTTAATATTTTGACAAAATGTATGTTATGTAATAATTGTTACTACATTTAAGTATGAAACACACCTACAAAAAATGTGTACATGTTTTTTTAATTTATTTTATTACAGTTTCCTTTTGTAAAGCACGTGTCCCATGACTTTTGTGAGACACTGTATATATAATGATTCCGAATAATGATTAATGATTCCGAAGAATATTATAAAAAAATACAATACCAAATTTATACTTATATATATAAGATACTTATATATTTAATATATAGTATGATTACAGTATAATTACAGAAAGAAAGTAGAAAATATCAAAATCTATCTTTCAGATTATTTCTAAGGAAGAATACTTTTAACAAAGCGTGGGAAACACGTTGCTATAGGCAACGAGATTTTTTGACATTGTCTTTTCGATTTGTGAAAGTTCAGTGAATCTTACTTTTCTACACCATTGTAACACATGAAAGATTATAGCTTAAAATTAAACTGCTAAGTAGAGTCACATTTGGCAATATGGAAGATTCTTATATTTAATGCAATTTTAATTATATTATATTAAATGCAATTTTAATTTGACTTAGAAGCTACAAATATATCTTTGAAGACATATGCAACAAGAAACTAAATATTTTAATTGGCTTATTAATTGAAAAATGTTATTTTAAATCGAATTATTAAAGTTTGTGGCTCGGGTAAAGATATACTCGGAAAAAGATAATACTCTTTTATAAATATATTTACAAAATACAATTTAATATTTTGCATAAATTGAATATCTAATTTAAATTTAAAGGATATTTTAAAGAATTAGTTTTTTTTGAAATTTATTTTGTATGGAAACTATTCAACGTAAAATGATTTAGTCAATCAATCGAAATATATATTGTTTCCGGAACTACAAATGCACTATTCTGAAAATCTGCTTTGCATTTAAATAAGGCAATTCAATAAATCAAGAATCAGACTTATTTTATAAGTGAAAGCTCCATTTCTATTTCATGTCTGAACTTTTAGATGCTTTCACCAATGCAATTCAAGCTTAAAGGTCTCCTTCAACTCTTTACTGCCAAGAGACGCAGTTGTCTAGAATAGTAAGTCTTTGAAATCAAGCTGCCTTTTCCAGTTCATTGTTTTCCAACAATCGCAAGTGAAAGCTTTCGCATGTATTCAGAGATAGGAAATTTTATCTGCTGCTTTTGACAGCCGCATATTCTCAAGAATGAAATTCTTCCAAAATTTTATTTAATTAATGATATGAGGAAAGAGAGTGCCAAACTATGTATTTTTTCATTGCAGAATATCTTTTAAAAGAAAATAAATTAATTTAATTTTTTAATCAAACACTGATTTAATTTAAATGATTTCATCTTGTTATACTTTATTTTTTAAACGCGCCGGCAAATAAGTTTATTATATCTAATTAAAGTTAAATAGGAATCGTAAAATATTCATCGTCATTTTCCGTGTTGGAAACTGTGCAATATTTAATAAATAAATTCAAAGTTTATTTATAATTCAATATGATTAAAAAAAAAGTAGATAAATATAATGATAATTTTTGACTGAAAATGGTTACATAAACACGCATAAAAATGTTGATATATTTATAATGAATTAAGTATTAATTATAATTAATATCTAAATATGTCGATAAATTAAAAATTTACTTACGGTGTTGTGTTTAAAATAATAGATTGTGATAAATATAATCACATTTTTTTTAATTGCACTAATACTTTTTTGTGCATTTTATTATTTATTTTTCTTAACATGGTATTAAGTATAGAATTTAAGTTGAATTATAATTTAGTCTAATTTCCTATGAAATTTTTAAGTATGAGTTCACTAATGATTTTCTGAGATGACATTTCATTTGAAAGATGTATTTTGATGTGTAAAAACCTACTTGGTAATTAAACGAACATATTATACAACGCTTATATTTATATTGAAACGAAACTATTTGACTCATTTTAAGAAACTAGTAAAATTTTATCAACTACTCATATTCGAAATTTTCTGCTTGTCAATATTCATGGAAATATGAATATACAATTGATTGATTCGATTTTTATGCAATCTGATGATCCCTCAATACCATTTTTTATGCTTGTAAACAGAGAGTCTAATAGATTCGTTTACAAGTTTCAAATCATTATTACACAGAAATAAAACTCTTCATCTCAATAATTTCAGCAAAAAAGATAATTATTCTTGTGCATAAAGATTTTCATTACATTAGTTTTAGGCTAAGTTCATTGATGATAAGATATGAATGATTTACAGATTACTTAATGAATATGATGAATTAACATTGTAACATTCAGTTATGGTTTTATTTCGTAAAAGTTGGAGAAGTTATATGTATGCTTGTTGATTAGTTCAATAAAATCAGACGATCAGAAAAAAAATAACTCTTTTTCGTAATGTATAGCAATGTTATTAGTGAAAGGATAAATTTGACTGTTAATAGTTGGTTTGAAAAGGCCAAACAATTATACTAAGAATAATTGTTAAATAATACTATTTTATAACTATTTAATGTTTTCCACACAGAAATTAAAGTGTCTATAATATTTCACTTGCAATCCATTCAATCACCAACTAATACCAGCAATTTTCTTACGATTAACTATTTTCAAACCTAATAAAGGCAAGTTTCCTCCCTTCTGTCTTTCGTGAATAGTGGTGAAATTATTAGGGGAGAAATTAAACCTAAAAAAAAATACAGACAAAGTTTTTAAAAATTTGAAAGTTAAAAAAGAGAGTGCTAATACAATAAAAATATAGAACCATGTAAATCTATTCTCAAATTCATTGAAAATTTATCTGGAGGTTTCTGGGATTAGTTCAAAGTCTGAAGAAGATATTTTCACTAAGATATTTCATTTTCTTAATACACTTTGAGATATGGAAGCCTTGTTGGATGTGCATTAGACAAATAATTAATATGTGTGAAGATAATTCATTGTTAAAAAGATGTTTGTTATGTATCAAAATTTAATTTAATTCTCTTTTTTCTCTTATATCAAGAAAAAGTATGCTTACATGCATGTTAATTCTTAAGATTTTATGGCGTTAATCTGGCTTTCATGGTGTTAATCTGGCATTGTCTTTAACGAAAATGCCAAAAAATTTTTTAGCATTGAATAAAAGTCAGAGATATGCAAAAAGTTGCAGCTTTAATTGCAACCCTTTTATAGAAAACTCAAGGACATTACCTCATATAGTGAAAACTTAAGCATTTGTACATTGGAATAAATTTCAGAAATAAAATCGAAGGAATGTGAAGAAATATTCTAGAAATTCTCCGATTTGAAATACAAATTTAAAATAGTAGCAAAAGTTTCTCGCAAAACTCATGCTAGTGGTAATCTGAGACTATGTCATGCAATCCCTCTTTGGAGTTTCATAAGCGAATCTGCAGTGCTAACCTGAAAAACGGCATTTTTTATTTGAAAAGAATTTCAAGATTACAACTAATTTTGATCACACTATTAAATAAAACAACAATCGTGACTTCACATTTATATTTAACTGCATTCCTTTGCACGTGAACTTCTTTTTATATATCTTATCTAAGTAGTATTTCATATTTACTTTCATAGGATTCAACGCAACTTCATTAAACTTCCTTGTAGCAACCTTAGTAGAATTTAACCGTGTCTTCTGAATAACAGAGTTTCAAGTCCCAACAATCCTCAAAGTTTAATCCTATTTATCAAGTACATTGACATCAGTTTGCTTATGTATAAGCAAAACGAAAAAGAATAACTTTACCAAGTTTGAACGTTATCCATGAAGCAATCCCTAGTATTTGCTTTCTCTTATTGTCGGCAAGAACTGTTCGTGCCCCTTAAGGCTGTTTATAAACCACGATTCCTTTCCGAACAGGAGCTCTAGAAATCCTTTATTTAAGCCCAGAGAAGGTGCTCATGAAGTCGATCGATAAAACCAATCACTAGCAGAAAGGCTTCATAAGCTAGGATTCGGAGTGATAGGTAAATACTCACTTGTCAGAGATGTACCCTCAAACGAATTCGCGTCAGTCACTCCTATCCTGTAATTTGCCGCAATTCTGACTCCGCTATTCTCTACCTCAAATGTCTTATCCATTACTGAGACTTTACCGATCAGTATTGTTTTCCGCTGAAAGGCTAGGTTTCATATTCTATTCAATATGTTAAAAAAAATGAACTTTTCGGGTATTAACGATTTTCTGGTTTCCTGTTTGATTCTCTTGTCATTAAGATCATTTTTGAAAAATTTCAATTTCAGCATGCATATAATGAAATATTAACTGAAATGCCTCGTTATTTCATGAATGTTACAAGATGCATTGCTTTTGATTATACTGAAAATAAAACTCACAAAAAATTATTTGATTTTGGAAAGTTTTAAAAAGTTAATTAGCTTCATAATAAATTGCATTAATCTTTAATTTTTTCAAATAAATTAATTTAATTTTTTAAAAAATAATCGTTGTATATATATATATATATATATATATATATATATATATATATATCGCAATTTTCTACTTTTCTTTAACTCTTCTACATAACCCCCGGGGGTATTTCGAAAAGAGGATGAGAGGCTTTCGGTATGGTTTTGGATCTCGTCACCCTGAAGGGTGCACAAGAAAATGAGCGAGCTCCTCCCATCGATGACGGATCGTACTTCCTTCGGGAAGGGTTGTATAGTGGCCGGTGTTGGCCCTTAGGACACAACCACAGTTCCCGCCAGTGTTGCTGTTGTGGCGGTCCGGTCATACAGTTTTCTTTATCAGTCTGTCTTCGGGCGGGTCTGAGAGTCAGTGATGTAATGACAAAATGTTTAAATGTCAAGTGTTTTAATGTCAAAATCTTCTACAACCAGTCATTTCATTTGAACTTCTAAGGATTTGATGATCTAAATATAATTTTAATCTAAAGCACAATTTTCATAAAAATTAAATTATAATTTAAAAGAATGCTTCACAGATTTTTTTTTATACTTCCTTAAGAAATTATTACCGAAAAATATAAGTTTTCCTTGATTTAAAACAAATAGTCTGACTGGCTCAGATATTTTTAAGAGCATATTAAATATAAAAAAAAGAAAATATAAAATAAGAAATGGAATCTAAAGGAAAAATTCTGCTGGTCAAAACCCAGTTCCTAAGATCGTAAAAAGTTAAAAGCATTCCCAAAAGGAATTGATCCTTCACAGCACCAGCAAGAAATAACTCCTTTTCCGTTTAATTTGGTGATTCTGACATAGAGATTGGTATGTATTTTCCCTTTTTTTTCAATAATTAAAAATAGATATTTGGTGTCTTTGCTTACCAGCGATGTTTTGCTCTCATCTATTAAGAATTAATTTTCTTTTCAAAGATGCTGTAACCGAATAAGCCAGGGAAGCAAAACAAGCAACCATAAGATCCACGAAAGACCATGTGGAAATGTACAATTTCAATTAGGGAATCAAATTTTGAAGCTGCAACCACAAACAGAAACAAAAATGTATATTCTCTGCTGTTGATAACGAATGTGTTGTATCACAATAAATGTTATCGTAAAAATTTAATGTCATTAAAGCTCCATTTGGTATATTTCTAATGTTGCTTGTGGCTTTTGTTTGTTTACCAGAAAGTTGTTGAAAATATATCCAATTTTTAATATATTAATAAAAAATATACATTCTAAAATATTTAAAAAATTACAAGTAAATGTTTAAAAAATACATTTTAATTATATTTTCACTTTATTTTCATACATTTACATTATATTTTAATATTAATTTTTTATATATTTCCATTATATTTTAATATTATTTTCTTATATATTTCCATTATATTTTTAACATTATTTTTATCCATTTACCTTTTTCTTTCTTAATCTCCTTTAACAATTTTCCTTTCTTAATATTATTTTTATGCATTTGCATTATTTTTTGAATTATATATTTTTTTGGAAAAGTTGGATTGCGGTTATAAGTTTTATACGACTATGGACGCAAAGCAGTTTTATTGAACTTTATTTCCTCCTAAAATACCTAGGATTATTATTTATGTGAAGTGAAGCATCTAAAAGAGGAAAAAAAGAGACTTTATTTCACAAAAAAGGAGCAATTTATTTGAAAGAAACCTTGCTTGTTAAAGGCTTACAACATTTTATAAAAAGAAAAATGGGGAAACTTCTGCATTTGGCTAGAATGGCAAAATTTTCTTTTTCTTTAGAAGTTCCACAATTTACCACTAACTATACTTAAAAGACAGAAACGGAATCGTTTACTACTTAAGCAATAGTTTTAAACTACCATCAAATCTAAGCTTTTGTAGGAAAGTATTTAAAAAGAAATTACGCTACAGAAAATTACTGCCGGAAACATGGATATTAAAATCATTTATTATTAGAGACTTTTAACTTTATTTTATGTAAGAAAAAAAAGCTTTCCATCACTAAACAGGATTATTAAAAATAATGTAGTCAAAAATAAAGAACAAATCAAACTTATAGAGAAGCAACAATATTGAAGTGGGAATATAAGATACCACTATTTAAAAGCATTAGAAAATGTTGCTATAATAAAATGAGGCAACAAAAGGACTTTTGTATCAATAGAGCTATGGATTCTTTATAGATTACAATAAATCTTTCACGATGCATGAATTAGCTGAAAAACTCTTTAAGTATGGCAACATAGATGTAAGAGATGTAGAGGAGGTAAGCTATCACTACAACATGCTGTAAGATATCTCCACGATATTGTTCGAAATTTATTGTGATTTTCATACAATATTATGAAGATGCCTTAAAAATAATGTTGGATATTTTGTTCTAATTGGGTTAAAGTTCATGAATATTGAGATGGTGGAATTGACCGTGGTGGCCTTGTTGTATGGTTTCGGATTCGATACTCATCTCCACCGTAGAAACTTCGTGAAAATGGATCTGTTACATCGTTAAATTCATCAAAGCCAAACGTCCTGCCATTGGTGAGATGTGGAAGCATGGAGAGGGAAGTGCCAGCTCATGTGACGTCCTCGTCATCTGAGCCGGTTGAAAATTACGAGATTTGTCCTATAATAGCCCGAATGTTGCTTTAAAACGAGACGTTAATATTCTTGAACTGAACTGAGATGGTGTGTTTTCCGTGGCGTAGATGTTAATGTTACAAGTTAAAATCTTCAGCTCGCTTTGTGATATAAATTTTTTATGAATAACTAGTTCGAAATAAAACCTAATAATTTTTTTTATTAAACTTATCTTGTGAATTGCCGTTTTGTTGCATATTATTTTCAAGAACTTTTACATTTTTTTGAAAACGTTTGAGATTCTATGGTTCATTGTTATTTTTTCCATTTCATTGCAAGCTTTATTTGTTCTTTTTGTTTTGAAATATATTGCATAAATCGCATGTTTTCATAAATATGTGACTATGGTATGCACTGTTCCGGGGCATGCAAAACATTATGAAACCTCTTGAACTAAAATTTCAAGTTTCCTAAAAACGGAAGTCAATTTTTTATTCTAACCCATGTTTATGAAATTTTTGAAATCCTTTCTTTGGGTTAAAGAATCATCACTTGCATGCGTTTCCTGATAGAATGTATTACAGATTACATTAGTTGGCAGGTGCTTTTTTGAGATACGATAGTGGTTAGCATATGTTATTATTTGCTGGTAATACAATAAAGGTGAAGAAATGAACATCGAGATTGATTTTGGTTATGTATGTAAAATAATTAACATTTCTGTTACAACAAAAGATTATAGTGAGTCATACTCTCTCCAGTCTTGCTCATTACTAATTATCATATTTTTAAATGGATATTAAAAACTCAATGAAAGTTTAAATATATTTATTTGTAGAACTAAAGATATAAGAATTAAATTCAATAAAAATACAAATCATTTCTAAACTTTTTCTAGGTATAATGGTTTTTAATATATAATTATTTTATAACTCTTATATATAAATTATCATCGTATGGTTATTGCACATCATTATTCGTCATTATTCATCATTCTAAAACATATTATCTTATATTGCTGCCGGTTGGTAACGGTTCATCTGTCTTGTATTTAGTTAAATCCTTGAACCAATAATTGATCATAAAAGAGAAATGCAACAACTTATGTTAGTAAAAGAGATCTTAGAATATACACATATATCAGCAGATTTAAGTCCACCAAGAAAGCAGTAAGATGCTAACTTCCTGAAGGTTCTCTATGCTCGAAGCAACTTGCTAACATAGGGAACATTCAGGAGAAGGCATCCTAGAATTGAATTTCTTGCAGAATAAAATCACTACAACCAACTGGACCGATGTTAGCAAACAATTCGCATACCATTCCTCAAGCACTGCTGGTTCAGTACAGCTTTGAATTATGATGATTGAAAACATCATCGGAAAAGAAACATGGCCTCTTCCTTCTTTCAATTCCATTTCGTGAATGGCTTAAACCCAATTTTCTCTCCTTAAATCTCTAGATCACTTGTGGGAAGGATTTCCCGTATGTTTCCCATCTTTTTAAACTAGATATAAAATAAGAACTCCATTAAATTTTTCAAAATGAGAAAGAATGGATCCACATAAGCAGTGAAATAAAGGAAAAAATATTGTAAAGTTTATGGTGTCAGGGAAATGGTTATTTTAGTTTACTATGTTAAGTTATATGTAATTAATCTATTATTCATAGTAATAACCAATTGTTATTAATATTGATCATGGTAATTATTAATAATAACCCATTTATCACACTGAAAGTATGTTTACACAATTTTTGGTATTTCTTATCTATACAAAGAAACAAAATTTAATACAGACATATCTATTATTCTATTAATATGATTAAGTTACAAATAGTAATAATTAACAATAAGTGAGTTTTTAAATTATTTATTTTCTGTTTCAAATTTTTGTATATTATGTAATTTAGACTATATTTATATTCTGATTTAATCATTCTTATTTTCAGATTATTTCATTCAATAAACTTTCAAACGGTAATTTATGAAAGATAATATTCTTTTCAGTATTAATATAAAGGAACATCTATTTAATATAATAAATATTAGGTTCCTTTTTTTCTTGTATTTTACCCTCCTTCTCTGTTCTATGACCATGTGAGGTTCGGATAAATGCGACGATCTGAAACTGTAATACTAATTGGTGAGCTTATGGTCTTCCTGATTTCAGAAAAATACTGTAATTAGGGATAAACAAAATTGCTTGAATAAACAATATAGTTGAAAATTAATAATGGAATGGATACCTGAATATAAGAACTCGAAATCAGAAATGTAGATTAAAACATTATTTTATCAAAACATTATTGCATTTATTACATATGCCTATCATGTTAATTTCTGTCTTTGTTGAATATAATTATTTTTTCACATTATAATTATATTTAAGCGTAATAGTGTAAAGCAATTTTGGTATTGTTTAACCTGAATTAAAAAAAGAATCCGGTTACAGTGTATGTGTAAGAATGCTTATGTATGTGTGTCTCTTACTTTCCTTCTAGAAATGGGGGTTATATAAATTTCGACTTCAAATACCTATTTCCTAGAGTAAAAACCAAAGATGATATTAACCAAAGTCATTTTTTCAGATAATTTTCTTATAATCTGTGGTGCTGTAACCTGATGTGGCTATTCAGTAAAAAAATTAATTTAATAAGATAGCAGGATTTTCCTTAGACAAGACGAGTAATTATTTAAAAACGTTTCCACTAACGCACACGTATTCTTCGAATGTCAGCATTGCTTCTGGTAAGTACAGTTTTTTAACAGACTTTTTGTAAAATATTTGCCAAGTGTTTTTCTAGAAAAGTTACTCGTATAAAATAACTTAAACAAATTTAAAATAATTTTAGGTATTTAATTGTTCAAATGGATTAATTTATAGTACATAAGAAACAGCATGTAACCTGAGAGATTACATCGTATAAAATGAGATTTTAGTATAGAAGGATTAATTTCTTGTTTCAGTATCAGCCTTCTGGAGTGAAAAAAAAATTGAAAATAGTACCATAGAAATTCAGATAGGCAAATCGAAAATTTGGAAATGATAAAAAACAAAGATATTTTCCTTAAAACGAGCAAGTAACTTACCACAATTTCAATCATTTCATGTATCACTGTGATGCTTGAAAACTTGCTTCCAGTATCTCATAAATGCAAAACTTTTCGGCATTATAATCTTTAATATTATATTATTTTCGAATATTAGCATTGTATATATAAAATTTCATTTATAAAATTTTCACATTTTTCTGTCCCTAATTTTCAAGTAGCTGCTGCGGACTCACGGCTGAAAGGAAATGAAGTGAAGAGAAAAGACTTTCCACACGCAGGAAAGTGTGGCGGAGATGGAATAGAATGTGTGTTGGTAGGAACTCCGAGAAATAATCTTAAATTTAAATTTCATTTTAATTGCATATGTGTAAATAGTTATAGATCATTTAATCCTTAATATATAATAAACTTTTATTGCCAGGAAAAGTGTTATCACTTGTGTCAAAAAGAAGCGACGTATATCTTCACCATGAAACATTCTAACATCAATAAGAAAATTGACCAATATTGATCAAACACAAGATTTTTTTCTGTAATTTAAGCATAAACAATCAATATGATTACACGTTTTTTAAATGTTATACCCTATTTAGGAATCATCACATTAACATTCCTTAGTTATTTTTAACTTTCAAAGATTTTTATATCTTCTGAAGAAATCTTAACCACACATCTATCCTGATCCTGATTTTTATGCTTTAGTTTTTAAATAAGGCAGCGTCATAATCAAATAAATGAATTTCAATGAATTGAGTTCTATGAATTGAAATTGTGCAATTTTTCCGTGGTTCTTCATTTTCTCAATATTTGTAGCTAGAAGTGTAAACATTATCCAGCATATTTTTAAATACAATTAGAAGTTTTTTTAATATATATATATATATATATATATATATATATATATATCCAATAAACAAGATTTCATTCATAAGTTATGAAATAAATAAATAAATTTGAATGTATTCAAATCTTCTAAATCTCCAAAATAGCATTAAGTTGATAAAATGAATAAATTCCATTTCGTTGTTTTACTTACACTGTAAGTATAAACATAAAATGCGAAGTTCAATCGATAAAATTGATAAAAAGTTTCAATCCAATTATCTTGCTTTTATAGTATTCCCTAGCATTTAGCGTGCCAGAATTTTAGGGTTTCTTTTTATTGGATTATAAATCTATGTTTTCAGTTTCATAAATATGGGTTTTTGTTCAGACATATGTTCAGATCAATTCCCAAAAGTGTAGCAAGATGATTTTATATATTTGAAGAATCTCTAAATATATATAATTCCGCTGAATCTTGAAGATTTTAACCAAGTTAACAATAAAATCTATGATTAGATGTTATTTCTTTTCTCCAAAGATTGGTACTAGATAAAAAGTTTCACATTTCACTTGAAAGGAATTAATTAAATCCGAAAAAATAATTATCTACTGCATGGTGCTTTCTGAAAGATATATAATTCGTTAAAATTATTTCCATTAAAATATCTATTGGTATCGATTATTTTTTAAATCTGTTTCATTTTACAACATAAATAATCATGAGAGCTCAACTTGAATTACCTCAGAAAGTATTCTACAGCAAATGTAATTCATATTTTTAAAGTTTAGAAAGATAACAAATTTTGCACTTCCGGAACAATCAGAAAAGGGAATTAACACTTTTTAAAAACATGGGAAATAAAAACATATTTTATCTATTTTACAGCCGTTTCAATTCAATAAAAGTTTTGTAAAGAACTGAAATCTAAAGAAATGCATTAAACTTCATATTATTATATTAAATTTTACTATAAATTAAGCTATTCTAATTGATTAATAAACGACGAATCTGACTGTCTTTTATAATTATTACCTCATTTTAACTTACTTCTAAACCACAAATGTATGATAAGAATTTAAATGATGTAACATATTAATATTATGTTCTGGCAATTATTTGATAATATATACAAAATTGAAGACTCTTGAAAATTTGAATCATTTTTTCAATAGAGAACCATATTGGAATAAAAGCTTGGCATTATTCAAATCTAATTCAGCCATTTTACAGTGATTTGATATAAGATATAAAATG
The DNA here is from genome assembly GCA_026543865.1 of Argiope aurantia. Lineage (NCBI taxonomy): Eukaryota > Metazoa > Arthropoda > Arachnida > Araneae > Araneidae > Argiope > Argiope aurantia. The sequence goes on along the minus strand of JAPMOR010030047.1, from coordinate 40,597 downwards.
ATATAGATATTAAATGCCATCTGAAAAATGATAGATACATTGAATGTCTTCTGAAGAGTTATCTTGTTCTTTAAAGTATTTGTATTTCGATTATTTTATTTTTATTTTATCATGCTTCTTCAATTGTTTTATATCATTTACTGTAGGTTTCTGTTAGTATGCGGGCATTCTTTATCAT
>JAPMOR010030047.1:19791-40409 GCA_026543865.1 Argiope aurantia | reverse complement strand
TATCATTTACTGTAGGTTTCTGTTAGTATGCGGGCATTCTTTATCATTTACTGTAGGTTTCTTTTAGTTTCTGAATTTGTTTTATTTTTATTTGTTTTTGTGTAGTTTCCTGTTTTCCCTATTTTTCTTTGCTTTGCAAATTAATTCTACTATCAATTGTGCACTGACTTACATTTGTAAGCCTTGTGGTATACTTGTTGCCACACAAGGAGTTTATACATCGAGAAAAAAAATAAGCATTTCCAAAATTATCACTTATTTTCCGTTGCTGTTTGTAATATTTTGTTTCTTCTACAGGTTAATAAAGGTCAATAGTGCAGGTCAATTATACGCACAAAATAAAAAAATACCAAAAAATTTGAATAACGATTTTCAAATTTCAATTTTTTTTCGTGTATATATTATCCTGTATATACGATATCGATATATGTGATATACTGATGTTTATCACATATATCGATAGGAAATAAAAAAGAAGTACGGATAGGGCACATAATATGTGAGTCTTTTGTAACCTATACGATTAGAGTTATCTTAGGGTTTACTATATTCTCACAATCGATTCGTCTATGCAGACGAAGACGCTTCAGACCATTAAAAAACTGAATTCCCTGTGACAAAAACTCTTCATTTTATCTAGTCCTATTTTCAAAACCCAGCTACTTTACGATAAAATATTGTCCCGAAAAATCGTTGGTGTGGTTTATGAGCATAATGAACAATATCATTAAAGAAGACTTCAATGGAGACCATTTATTATTTAACATTCTCGGACAGCTCGAAGATACGCTTTATACTATATTATTTCATTTCATTCTGTGAATATTTTAGAGAGTTAATTAATATTATTTGAATATAGTATTATTTAATTTTCTAATTTACTAATTTGGGTTCTTTCCTGCATATTATTAATTATAATATGCAGAGAAGATAAGACAAGATATTAAATGTGATTACAGAAACACCTTACATCAACTAACTACTGTAGAAATATACATTAACATAATCGAAACAAAGGAGAAAAATGGAAATATTTTTTGCCAACGCAGAATTTTAAATTTTCTTTCTTGTAGTGGTCGTTAAAGGAGAAAAAAATGAAAAGAAAATCTAAATAAAAAATACCCTTGAGATTAAAAAAAAACTATTTATAATAAATTGAGAATATTAAGTAAACAATGGAAATTTTTTCATTCTAATATGCCATGAGAGCAGATTCATTTATGTAGCAGATAGAAAAACTGTTTTCGATAAAATTGTTCAAGATTCTCAATCAGAATGAAGCCTTAAAGGTGTTGACTCTTTCAGCTTCGATAGAGAGCAATAAAGAGAAAATATGAACATTGTATTCATTAAAAAAATCTTTTCACATCAATTTTTAGAATGAGTTCAAATTCTTAAAAACATATAAAAAAATATTTCCTATTGTTTATGATAAACATTACATTTAAGTATATTGAAGCTTATTGTTTATGCATATTATGTATCTGAAAGCATTATACTGAAGAAAATACTTTACTTAATGCTTCAAGCGTTTTTCATAAAATAGCTTTTCCTTCTCTCTTTTCAAAGTTCCGTAAATATTCTGAAAATAAATTGATGTTCTAGGTGGTACAAACACTTAATAATGCCATTGTGAGTTTATCAAGAAACTTGTTTGGAAATTTCATGAAAAACAATTTCTAATTCTAAAATTGAAAAGCGTACTGATGTTCTCGGAACTTTAGAGATTTACTTTCATCTATTAGAAAAAGAAATATTCCTTTAAATTCTCTTATTTCGTGTACCTATAAGGAATAGAGGAAAACATTAATATTATTTAAAATTCCTCAATTTAATGGCTTTCATTAGTTTAAATTAAAAAGGAAGAAGATATAATTTTAAAATTTTAAAATCGCTAGCGTCGAAAGCATGATTTTTCAGATTTTATCGGTAATTTCATTTCGATTTCCAAGTAGCAGTGCTTGAAATAAATTTTATAATAAAAACTATATTGCATGTGAGTAGCAATATAGTTTTAAATAGAAATTTTTATCTAAACCTATTTTAAGCCAATATTACACGAAGTATCTCAGTTTTTCCCAACATTCGATAAAAATAGACATAGTTTAATGAGCCAATACCTACAATTTGCTATCAAATCAAATGAAACAATTTAATCACAATCGAATATTTAAAGCTTTTACTCATTTCTTATTATAGAAAAAATTAACTTGAATTTGATATTTTAGTGAATTCATTTTAGATACCTGGTTGCACAATCCTTTCTTCAGAGCAATTTAATTCTATAACTGCGGCAAACAGTTTATTGCCAATTCCAAAAACTAAACTTTTAATATAAATTCCTACCCTCAATAGTTTCACATATAAGAAATCTCGCATTCAACTTCAACAACAGTCCAAACTATCATGAGTCTTTGAAGGCGATTGTCAAATCCAACGTGTGTTCTAAGCGGTGTTCACGGATAACATCATCAATGAATTATGCATGTGCTTACCTAATGCAAATGCCATCTGTTTGGGAGCACTCAGATGCTAATTAATGTCTGGTAAAGGAAGCCGATAAGGAACGGAAGCCTTATCGTCCTTTTGATTTAAGCTTGAACGTGTTAGAATTACCGTTTAATAAGAAATGTAGGTCTATTTGGGAAGGAGAATTTGCATCATTTGCTAAATTTTATAGAAGCGCAAGCTATTCTATTTTGGGGGAAAATCCGGATTTAAAATTTTAGATTAACTTGATGAAGTTGCCTTTTATTTCGATTATTATCTGGTTTGGTGTATACGCAGTTTAATATGGTTTCTACTCATTTTTAAACTTCCAGTAGATGCTTATCTTAGTATAACATTGATAGAAATCCGGATCATTTCTTTTTTCATGAATTTTAAAAATGTTAAATAATATAAACATTAACTTAAATTCAAAATTTCTTTAGTTGCCAGTTGTTTATAGCTTGATTAACGAGCATGAACTGGAGAGAAATGTTTATGAGTTCTCTTCTCTAGGCATGATGGTAAACAGAATTATTAAAAACTGGTTGCCTAACGTTTTTTTTTAAAAAAAAATTTTAATTTTTTCGTGAAGACACAATTGGCTACTGCACGTTTTTCCTACAACAATTTCCCAAAATGAAGCCTAAACGTGTTACTTTGTTCTCACATTCAGATGCTGTATTACTATATTCATACGTAGGAAACTCAAAAAAGTGCATTAGTTGTCCATAATTACCAAAAAATACTACACATTCTTTTCTGATATGCATTTGTCTAGAAATTAACTGAATCAAGTAGAGAATAACAATTTGAAAATTTATTTCTATGAATCGTATCAATGGTTCTGCTATTTGCCCCGAGTTATGCTTTCAGAAATCATTTGAAAACTTAAAAAAAAATAATAACAACTTATGTCTTAACTTTTGGAGGTCATTGTAAATGAAAACTTAGAATTTAAAATTAAAAGCTTAGAATTAAAAATTTAAATGTTAATCCAAAGAAATTTCCTCGATTTACATAGTATGTATTGGTGAATGGATTTAAGAAGAAATGATTAAGCTATGTAACACAAATAAATTATACATATATATTCATAAAAACTGTATTAAATCTGTTTAGAAAAATATATTTGTGTATATGCTGATTAGAAATAAAATTTCTAATTTTTGCAAATGCATATAAATCTTTTCAATTACATCAATTATCATGAATCATTTCTTTAATATTTATTTAAAAAAATAAAGAAATAAAGGATATTTAGATTACTTTTCTTTCTATTCATTACACAAAAATTTTAAAATTTTCTTTCATGTTCTAAAAGTTCTAGAATTTTCAACTCGTGTTAATATATATTTTTAATTCACATTGAGACATATTTTAACTCAAAGTTAAAAATAAAACTTTTCCATAAATTTTTCCTTGCTGATTAAATAAATGAATATTATATTTAGCAATTATTTATAGGTAGTATTAATCAGTGACTTCGTTATAAAGATGCGTCTGTTTTAGCTCGCAATTGATTTTGGTAAATAAAACTCTTTGAGTAAGAAAAAAATATTATTTTTGATGTAATCTCAAACTTTTGTCAATAAATCCTTATTTCTAAAGAATATGTCATTACAAGTAAAAATAAGACTCGAATCATAAGAGATATTTATGCATTTTAAGGTATACAGAAAGATATTTCCCCTTTCCTTACATTGAAATTTCAAAGCAATTGATACGTTTTGAATGAGACTTTCGCTTTATTGTTGAATTCGAAGCAATGATCATGGTACAAGCAATTGATGAAATATGCATGTGTTTATCTAGGACAAATAATATTTGTTCGCGAATAGTAGAATGCAAATTAAAGTCAAGCAATGAACCTAATTGGAAACAGATACCTATATTTAAACTTTATTTAAAAAGAATGAAAAAAAAGTTACTACGAAATAGGACGGCATAAAATTATAGAAAGAAAAACGTTTCTGGATTATTGCAGAAATTCCTATTTCTCGTATTGAATGGAATGTTTGATTTTGAAATCTCGATTAAACAATTTTAATTTCTTTTGAAAAATGACTTCTTTAATTTTGATACCCTGTTATGCTAAATTTTTTATATGTATATCCTTTTGATTATGCTTTTAAGTATAGGATCACACTAAATAAAAAAACCAAATTCAACATTTTTAATAAATTTAATTAATTAGATCATATTACCGTTTTAACATTGCATGGCTAAACTTCTTAAATTCGAGCTGTGGTCACACAAATAACATGACAACTGAGTAGTCAGTTTTCTTCCCAAACTTTCACTCCACATTAGCAAAATTGTGTATATAACGTCCACAAGGTCTGTGCATAAGGTGAAATTTATAATGAAATATGTAAAAGAGGAAAAGAGGAGGAAATTCCATCATGAAATCATGGTATTAAACATTTATTTAAAAATTATTTATTTATTTATATGTTTATTTAGCTATAAATTTTTCTAATAGCTGTTGCACAAGACGTTATTTAATTCTTTTAGAGTTTCGAATATGATAAAAATAAAATGTCTAATTTAATGCTATTTAAATTGAGACATCTTTAATCTTAAACTTTTATCTTTAAATATTGTGACGAATGATATATCTAAGTTTCTGTGAAATCGTCGATAATGATTCGAATTACTTAAAATTTAATGACTAAAATCAAGCATACAGAATGGAACATAATCAATTACAAATGAAATGATGCAATCAAATTTTATAAATAATAATATTTAAAAATTTTATATTCTTCTTCTTAACTTATAGTGTTTTAACTATGGAACAAGAAGGATTTTTCAAAATTTTAACTGCAAAAGGCAGTTTATTAAGATATTTTGATACAATTTTAAAATAAAGATAATAAATATTCTTGAGAAGAAAAGCTAAAATCGAGATAAATTATTTGAGCATTACATTTCTTTGCAATTTACATTATCAGATTAAACAAAATAATATTAAAATTAAAAAATTAGTTAAAATTATTTATGAAAAATAAGGAAAATAAAACCATTTCCTATATGGGAATAATTCGAATAAAAATCACGAAATTGATTATAAAAACAGGAATAAAATTATTTGCGTTTTCAAAGGTTCTCGCTATATTTAAATCTATCGACGGCAATCATGACCATCTTCGAATAACACATAAATCAGTTATGAAAATTGAATTAATTTTGATTACTGAATTTTTAATGAATTTCATATTTTATTTCAAAAACGAAATCTATTTTTTTTCTATCATGACAGATTTTCAAAAAATCTGATAATTTTGAGGAAATAACTCGAATCAAGTTTTATGAAGTTTTCATTTCCATTTTAGCATCTATTCAGTACTCATTTCCATTTAAATAATAATTATTTCAAGATTTCAAAATTAAATGAGGCTGTGTAAACAGTTAAAATTTGTTATAATTGCGAAATGATAATAACGAACAAGGAGATTGAAATAACAAAAAGGTGTAATTAAGTTTTATTAACGATGTTTGCAGGTAAAGGCAAAATGTACATTCCGATTATATTAAATAAATAAACAATAATGCTATATAATAGGTATATAATACGATATAATATAATTTCTATGATTAGAATGATTTTCGATATGGTTTCCCCTAACCGAAAGCAATCTACGTGGTATGGAATCAGTGAGGAGTGGGGGTATTCTTTCCCACTTTTGCAGGTGAGAGCCTTCCAACTGATGAATTGTTTCTGGAGTTGATAAATGACTCGCAACCCTTCTTCCTAGGATGTACCAAGCATATTCTAAAGAGTTCATATTTGGGGAATATGTTGGCAAATCCATTCAAAGAATTCCTTCATCAAAAAAAAATGTGCACTTGATGACTATGATGCCGATTTGGGTTATCATCCATAATGAATTCATTCCCGATTGTATCAGCGTAAAGGATAGCATTATGTCTAGAAGTCTCATCCCAGTCAATAAGCCATTAATTTTCCATTCCTAATAATGTACAAGGTCAGTGTGATATTGATAGAAATATGATTCAGGTCATCAATTTGCATCTGATAAATCGGTAGTTTTATGCCCAAATGCAAGGATTATTCCAAGTGCTAGCTTCTCTCCACATGAAAATCAGCATATTGACAGGTTGTACATTAAAGCTGGACTCATTTGTGGAGAGCAAGTTTCTGCACTAATCTCATTGTCATCTGAGATGTTCATGTGTGCAGAAAGTTGGACCCTTGTTAACGAAACACAAACCATAAGTCTATACAACCTACATGGCGTAGAATTAAACAGTTTCTTTCAAAACCCTGTTACTAGTAGCCTTTTGAAGGTGCGGTTCAATAAAGCGGAGTTTACAGTATGGTTTCTTTTAACTGTGAATTTTATACATCGAACTCCATTTTGTTTTGCTCTAGGAGTATGATCTGGTATTGATATTCGGCAAACAATTCCAGTTCCCCAAGATCAATTCCACAATCTGGAAATGACTTTCAGAAACTTCTAACAATACCGTTATAACCAGCCTCTAAATGATTGATGTGCCTCCAGGATGTCGATTGAGCTAAGCCATGATATTGAACCATCGTATCATTACAAAACATTCAGTGCGTGCTCAAAAGTATAGTAAAAATTTTTTTCCATCTACTTCTTTTCCCTTTTCACTTCTATATCATTTTTATCAATGAATTTCTCGATTATATGGCTGTTTCATTCCAAATTCACAATATATCTTTATTGTTTTGAGCAATGTATTTGCTTTTGTGCAACACTCAAATATGAAAGAAATTAATAAGAAAATAGAAAAAAAAATATAAAAGTACTCATGAACGAGGAAAACTTAAAAAATCACTAGTTATGATATTTGTTTATGTAGGTCGTGCAATAGGATCCGTGACCAGGCTTTAAAATTATTTATTTGGTTTTAGTATGTGCAACTTTCAATATAAAAGGGTTATCCAATAAATATCATTTTACTCTTCCTAGGTCCATTGATATAAATTAACAATTTTTAAAAGCATTAAATATTTCTAATAAGTTCATATAAATGAACTATATTGCTTTTAAATATCAAAAATTTATCGCATTTATATTGAGATTGGGGATAAAATTCTACGTGATGAAACTGCTCAGTTACTTCTCTACTTGTCTGCAGCTAACGATTTCTAAAGCACAAATATTATTATTAAAACGAATTTTCTAACGCAGACTTGATTATTTATACAAAATATAAGATATTATAAATCGATCATTTCGATAAATGAAGTTATTATATGCTTTATCCCACTGAAAATTCTATACAATTTTGATACACCTTAGATAATATAAAATAATATTTGAACACAAAGTACTAGTTCATGAAGAACTTGTTAAGGAATTTTAAATGTCTTAAATTAAAATAAATAAATATAATTAATTATCAAAAAATAATTGTGAAATCATTAACAAAGGAAAGTATGAAAAAATAAAACTTTTTTCCCCAAAAAAATAATGAATGTTCTCTTGAAAGATAACTATTAGCATTATAAAAAGTAATTAAAAATACATATTAATACAGTTAAAAAATAGCCTAAGATGGTTTAAGAGCTATTCAGTTTCTGATATTAATTAATACAGTTATAGAAAAAAATTATTTTGCTTGAGGGAAATTGCATATTGGAGATATGCTTGTTTTAAAATTAATTTTAATCAATGCACTGAATTTTGAGAAAAGGATGTTTCATTTCATATGTTTTCCGTTTTGTTCATGTTATTAAAATATTCTTTCTTTCATATAAAAAGGATTAAAGATACTATATAATTAAAATACAAGTACATTTAAAAACCTTCCTAATCTACTATATAAATAAAATTATTTTCAGATATATTTGAATAACTTGTTTCCTGTCATTAATTTCTAGTATAATATAAACATTTTTGTAATATAAATCAAAATCAAGCTCCAGAATTATATCATAGAATATTCTACTTTTTTCTTTAAAATATATTTAAATAATAATCTTTTCAACAACCAAAACTCTGATTCTATTTCAAACTTCCGTTAAATAGTTGGAATTTTCATAATCATAGAATAATGTCCCAAAATTTTCGCAAAGGAAAACTTAAACTTAAGAAAGATTCCAGAATAAATTACAATGGTTTTTTTATGTAATTATCATTACCAATTTCTATTTAATCCTCATCCTATTGGCTCTGAAAAAATTAATCTAATCGGACATCTCATACAGCAGAATCAATTTTATTTTCATAGAAATGATATTTAAGTTCACAATTTTAAATAATCTTTGAACATGAAATGAAATAATTGAACAAGTTTTCCATTTCGTCATAATAAGAATGATCTCAAAGAACTATAAATTGTACTTTCCAACAGAAATTTTGTAAAAATAAAAATTGTACTGTATAGTTGCTTTAAATTTGCAATCTACTCTGTATGAAATTTCGAGATTATAAGTACTGTTATAAACATTTATTAGAACGAGATATAATAATGAAGTAAAGCCTTTAAATACATTTAGATAATATTTATGACTCATTTACTTGGTACCAGTACCAGATCGCAATTCAATTCACACAATTTATTTTGTTTAATACCTAATCAATAAAACCATTAAGCAGTGTAACTCCACTAATCGTTTTTATCTCTGAGCTATTAATATTCCCAGAGAAAGTTTTAATGAGGCAGTTTTCCAAAGCCGAGTATTAAAAACTTTTCCAAATTTTGCCCTTGTTCCTTCGACAGTTCTTTAATGAAAATTAATTGCTTGTAATTAATCGGAATTAAGAGGAACCAACAGATGTTTCGGGTAAACGACATATAAAAAAATTATTAAAGAAGTGTCTGTGCCCCAATGAAAAATTCCTTTAATGAACTGAAACCATATTTCTAATACAAATTATTAAATTTAGTAAATTTCGCGAGAAAATTTATATAGTCCCTATTTTTTTATTACTTTAAACACGATTTTTTATACTAATAATTCTGTATTGTTTATTTTTAATTTAATTTACAAATCATCATTAAAATATTATATCTTGCATTAATTTCACCTACAATTTACTACCAGATACTGTCCCTGGTATTGAATCAAAAATTAATGATATTAATATATTAAATAGTTATGGTTAATGACAATTAATTACTCCAGTTTTAATAAGCTGCGACAATTTTAGTAAGTACAAAATTTCTAAATTCTAGCACATCAGAAGAAGAATGAACAATCAATTATAACATTTCATCTTCATAAATGTTAAAAACAATTCAAATTAAATAAAATTCAATGACATTGGCATTTATTGAAATAATAGAAATTGTTTGGACGGCACTGGCATTTGGTTATCCATCTAAGGATTGAAAATAGTATTATAAATTTAGTTTTGGCGCGGAAAAGGCAATGTTTCAAATGAACATTTCGTATGATTGAATATGGGTCATTGAAATAATTATGTTACATTTTAAAAAAAATATTGTGTTAATTTATTAATCAAATATATTTCTTAATCAAAATAAAATTATAATGAATAAAAACAAATTATAACGAAAAATTAAACTAGTTAATTGAGCTATGGATAAATGAACATAGCAAAATATTAGCTATTATTGAACAAATAAAGGATTTTATTAAAAAAATATATAGATATTTTATAAATAGATAAATATTATTAATTCTTGTATTAACATATTTCATAAAAAATATATTTGCTTAGATTAATAAAAAAACGCAATTTTACTTTAATGTTTTAGCGATTATTTTAATTCTTTATTGTTTGTAAAATAATTTTTTTTTACCAAAAACAACAATGAAATTTTGATATAAATGCTATATCAATGCAATCAATCAAAAATTTTAATTATTATGTTTAGAATACTTTGAAGCATTTACTATATTCATGGCAATTCAAGATCATTAGATTTTGATTTTAGATAATCAACTTCATATTAAATCATTATCAAATTTTTTAAAACTATGAATCCATTTCTAAAATGTAAAACTTTGAATCATTCCTTTTTTACTTCTTAGTGTAATATCTGTATATCTAGAATAAAAAGAGTTTTACTCAATAATTATATTTTTAGCAATTGACTCTACTAAAAAAATAAAACTAATACGAAATATAACTATCTGAGCAATCAATTTAAATGTTAACTTTTTCTTGATTGAATTTTGCACTTTTCATATTTTACAGGCAATTGAAGCAGTTTTCTAAAATGTATAGCCACTTCTAAATAAAAAGATGGACAAAACAAGTATTTTAAATTAAAAAGAATTGAAAAATACAGATACCGTTTAAAACATTTTATGAATAAATTCGTGAATTGCTTTATAATTAAATTAGTGGTTATAAAAATGGAACAAGAGCCAAATTGTAGATATTTTATTTTTTACGAAATGTGTATTATCACAGAGGCATTCATAACGAGAAATATATAAATATGTAAATTTTCATCTTTTTATCAGTTTTTTTTCAAAAATAACTAATCAAAAGATTTAATTCAGTTCTCATAGTAAAAAGCAGCTACAACGTAATTCCATTAGAGTTCTCATAGAGAACTCTAACGGAATTATGGAATCTAATGGCATTATCCCTGCCATAAATAATCAAAATATTATTTCCTATCAATAATTATAACATAAATATTAACTTAACAATTATGCCAAATTTCATGATGTTAGAGCTTTATGCGTTCGTTTAAACTAGTTTCAATAAATTTTAATCTTTCCCTAAACTTATAAATTATAATTGCTATTCCAAATTAAGATGTGTACGTGCTCGTGACCACTTAGTCACATCGCGGAACTCCAAACCACACACACACACACACAAACACACACACACACACTGTGACACCTCGATTTAGTTCCCAACGTGCCAACGTAGATGATAGTGCCATAAAATATTTATTATCATCATGAAGCTATATTGGTACTAATACAATAAAAAAGAAAGAAAGAAATGTATCTCCCAAAGACTTATGGGTGTTATGAGTAAAAGACAAAAGATTTCGTTGTGAAAAGCATTAGGACAAGTATCACATATCTACTAAATAAAACCACTTTGGCGTTTGCTCTTGTAAATATTAGTATACTTAAAGATTAATTTTAAATAAGAATTGATTTTATTTAAAAACTTTAGCTTGATAGTACGTTGAAAAGTATGAATAACAGTTTTCAGGAAAAGCAATAATTTTTTATTTCTAAGTGCTTTTTTATTTCTAACACTTAACATGCTCTTTGACTTAAGTCTATTTAATTTCATCTTAGAAAGAGAATATTGAAATCCTTGGAGATTTTTTCTGTCAAATATGCAAATTCCTTAGATTGAAACAGAACAAAATCTAATAATGAAACTACTTCGATGCCACACAATAATATCCGGAGCATTATCAATCCATATGATTGCAAAACTTTTTATGAAATATTGATGAAATAACCATTACATTACAGAAAAGAATGAAAATGAAGGTTTGGATGGAATTTTAGAGTATCTTCAATGCATAAAAATCTCAAAACATACACATACGATGGAAATATACTGAATGCAATCCTTAGAAAATAAAAAGCCTTTCCCATTCTTATATTTTAATTTGTATGACTAATTTATAATAAATTTAATTGTGGGGACTATAATAATTTTATTTCTATAAAGATAATACAATTAATCTGCCAAATGTGTTGGAATGTAGAAAATCTGTTACAAGAAATAACTAATAAGAGAAACACGATCCTTTTCTTTATTCTGCAGTTCAATTTTTTTATACAGTTCTCCAAATTATTCATTCGATGCAATGTATCTTGTAGAAAACAAGAAATGATGTGTTTTTTCTATTGATTGTAAAAATAGTAAAGTTAATCAGGATTGAAATCTTATAAAATACTCATCATTTACTAATAATCAAATTTAGACTTATTTTATAAATATTTTTTAGAAATGTCAAAAGTTAATTTCAGTTTTTTTCTCGCTTAAATCATACAATAAATAAATATTAGTCCAGTTGTTTTTCGGAACTTTAAGATAGTAATTTAATTAAAACGAAAATTAAACTTTGTTCGAGAAATTCAGAAATCATTAATTTTTTATTATCTTAATAAAAGAGTAATTTTATTTTTAGATTATTTTTAGAAAAAAGCTGCTAAAAGAAACATTCTGTCAAAATACTTAATTATATGATCCTAGCACTGGGAAATTCGTACTGAATCCTTTGATGTGCCAAGAAGCCAAATCAATTTGAAAAAAAAACCATTTTAATAGAATTGTCTTAAGATTTTATTCCAACAACACGCAGTGGTTTCATGTTTCCAAATAATTTTTTTTGAAATATACGTTTTCCTTTTAATTTATATATATAGGTATATCAAAATCTTACACTTCAGTAAAGAAAGTATTCTATGACAAACAATGCTTTCTTCTAGTTCTTTAGTGCTTAGTATAAATGGGGCAATGTTTTCCAGGCATTGAAATTCACATTGAATTCTTTGAACAGGAAGAACTAAATTAAAAAAAATAATTAAGGGATTCTACAAATAAATATTTTAACAGAATTGTCTTAAGGTTTCATCTCAATAACAGGCTGTGGTTTAATGTCTTCAAATACCTTTTAAAAATGCATTTTTTTACTCTTAATGCGAATTTATTTTGAACCTTTTCATCATCTGAAAACCTTACTTCAATAAGGAAAGAATTCTGCAACAAACACTGCTTTCTTCTAGTTGTTTATTTGTTAGAATTGAAGTAAATGGAACAATGCCTTCCAGGCTAGGATTGCGATACAAAATTCTAAAGAAATTTTATCGAAAGAAAAATTAGCATCTCATACATAGAATATTATCGCCTCAATTTTGTGTCCACATAACAATGTAAACAAGGCAGTTTTTTTTTTCTTTTCTTTTTGTAGTTTTAAGTCGACATAACAATGTAAACAAGGCAGTTTTTATCATTTCTCTTACAATATCCATATATATTAAAGTTATGTTTTTAAAGGTTTCAAGGTATTTATTCAAATTTAGTCAATATTTTCCTCTTTAAAAATGCAAAATATTCCCATACAATGCATGTAAATTACAAGATTTTACGACGACACGTCGTTCAAGAATAAGTATTGGATATCTTTAAAAAACATGGATAGAATTAGAATATGTAACTTGTTGTTGAATTGAAGATTTCCGTGTATAATTATTTAAAACAAAGGATAAATTTTGAAAAGCGGTAACATTTAAATACTTATAATTTTAATCATGAATTTTTTCATACTAGGTAATTGTGTTTTAAATTGTATTTCCATTAAAGGGAAGTATAACAGAAATATTAGAAATCAAGAAAAAATTAAGAATAACATGAGACAGATGCTTTAAGCTTTAATTTCTAAATTTAAATACTATACTTTTTTATTTACTAATTTCCTACCTCTTGAACAGAGTTTTGTTCAATAACAAGTATGAATAAGATCTGGAATTGCCATTTTTTTACTTTTTACTGTCTTACACGAAGTATAGAGGAAGTATTATAATCGTCAACAGATACGAAGTTTTGACGAATCTCAATATTTCAGATCTTCTGTTCGAAAAACATATTTTTGGCATTATATCTGCCTGTTGGTCAGTCTGTCTGTTTCTTAACACAATAATTCAAATACACTTTGGACATGAACATATAAAATTTAGCAAATGAATTTACAACCATATTTGCAGATATCTGTCAAATTTTCGACTAAATGAATTCATTGTCTGGTTTCGTGTTTGTTTGGTTGTTAGAAACAAATGAATTCGATAATTAAAAACGTGATGTAAATAAAATTTAGTATAGAAGTTTAGCTTTTGAATTTTAGATTATTCTCAAATTTTAAGTAAAATCTATCAAACTGTTGGCCATCAGTTAGTCTGTACATCTGCATGCACGTAAAGACAATAATTCATCACATAAGGAAAATTCAATGAAATTTGTACAATATCTTTTGACTACAACTGGAATTCTGGATCAAAATTTTGTTTTAATCTTCAGGAAATAGACGTTCGAAATACATATTAGCACGTCAGATGCAGTAAAAATGAGGTACCAATGCCATGCAAAGTAATCATGGTCTTACCCAAAATCCAAAATTTTATGCTGGGAGAAAGGGATGAGACACTTACTTGAGAATATAAGACAATGTTTCAAACATTCAATTCTCTCTGTTTTAAGGGGACAGTGAACTCTATTTGGCAATTTTGCGAATTTTTCACTTAGAGTTATGAATTTTTTTAGGTATGTATATTAAAATATAAATAAGTCAAATTTCTTTTTTTAATTGAAACGAATATTTTTAAAAAATTAAAAGTTGTATAATTTTTTTTATTTCAAAATTTTCCAGGCGATTCAATTTTTAGTTTTTTTTACTGTTTTTTCCATATTACACAGTATAAATTTATTCAGAAAAAAAACTGTGTATGATTTTGCAATTCCAATTAAATGCTAATTTTCCAGAAATATTTTTATCTACATTTGCGAAATTTTCATAAGATTTTTATGTTTTGTGGAACCAAAATTAACTTTTTACTATAAAAAAAAAACTCGAAATGTAAAATAGCACAGCTTATTTTCTTTTAATGCTTAATAGAAATCTTTATTACCAATTCCATTTAATTTATTCAAAAATATATTTAATCGCCTCAAAGATATTTAAATCTAAATACAATATCATTTTGAAGAAAGTAATTAAAATGTGCTTTTTCAATTTTGTCCTTTGTAATATTCATTTTATTGAACAATATATCTTATAACTCTGTTTCAGTTGACTATAAACATATATTTTTGTGAGGAAACGATAAAAATAAAATTTAGGTTCCTGTCCATTTTTGCTTATTTCAAAGTCCCCTGTACACTTAATTTCTATTAGAAAATTTTAAAATATATACTAAGGCAATTTTTTAATAATAAATAAATTTAATTTGAATGATTTACCTACTTACTCTAAGAATTTTTATCGGAAATTAGCTGATTGATAAAATTGTTTTTTTTTTGTTTTAAAATTGCATACAAATTTAATGACAGGTAAACAATTTATTTAAAATCTAAGGGGAACTTTTACAGCATTAAGACGATAAATTAGTATAAATGAAAAAAAAATATCAAGTAGATTTGATTATACATTGTAACTTAAATACTAGCTCAATACAAATAAGTGTGGCTTTTCAAAGATATTGATATCTTTAATTATTGAAATGTAAGGATTGCAAGACACATAATAGATTTTTTAATATAAAATAATTAAAAATTATATATATATATATATATATATATATATATGAATCTGTATCATAAATTAATTACTTGTAAATTAGTGGATGATTAAAAATCCGAACTTACGTATGTTCTGCAAGCAGTTCAATATTTATATTTATATTAAAAAAGAAGAAAACACGAAATGAAAATAATTTTTGTATTCAATTCTAAAACTTGGGTTCGAAACATTTTTGTAATGCTAATAAAGATATTTATTATTTTTTTTTGTGATAATCATGTATTTTAAATTTTTTCAGTTTGTATATTATGCATCCCGAATTAATTAATAACCTGAATTTTTGGGAAGAGACTTTGCAAAATAACACCAATAGCCCTCTATATTTTTTTTTCTCCAAACCATTTCCTCAGATATTTCAAAGGATCGCTGGCATCAATAATGGCATTATCTTGGAGATTCCCTTCGAAATTTAAATAATTCTTCTAGACATGCGAAGAAAAGTAAATCCTTCTTAAATCCTCTCGCGCTGAGTTTGGAAGAATTTGAATTTCGATTCAGTACCAATGACACAAACTACAATTTTCTGCAAGAAAGATTCACAAAGACATGTGCGGATTTTATTTATTTTTTTACCTCCCCCCCCCCTTAATTTTAAGAAAAGCTAAATTTGCCGAATTTCAACTATTCAACTTGGTAATTTCCTTTATCATGAAAAAAATATTTAGGCTTTCTAACTTTTACATTGAAAAAAACCTACTTCTATGCTAGAATATCGGTTTGAAAGTTCTGTAAAGAAATTTCCGGAATTAATGTATTCCTAGGAATATATAAACTTCTAAATACATAATAGCGTAGAAGTGTTCCTTATGAATAAATTTACATACTTTAAAATGTTGAAAAAGAAACCCAGATGCGATTATACTAATAAGAAATTTATTGCAACAAGCCCGTAGTATCACATGAATATATGAATATCTACTAGCATAATTTAATTATAAAAAAAGTTCAAGTTATTTTTAAAGTAAAAATACTAGAAATTTTCATGTTTGCAACAAGTAATAATGAATACTCCATACATTGTCGTCATATTATGCTGCAGTTAATGCCTGACTTTAGTTTCAGTGTTCCACTATTTAAATGAATAAAAAAATATATAATATACTTTGCTTTATGTTCAAATTATCTTTAAAGATATCAGGAAAATAAAGCTCATTATTTTTTAAAATTATAAAATTTCTCGGCTTTTATTTTGTAGGATATCTGGAAGAAAACGACGATTTTTAAACTTGCGAGTCATCCATAAAAATAATTTAGTTTATTCTCGTAAGAGTTTACTGAATCAAAATAAAAATTTCGAGTAAATGTTCCAACCATAAGTTTGAGATCGCATTATTTTTCTACAAGAAGACCCAATACTTAAATTATCTTAAAAGTTTTTCTTTTTCATGGAGGAATTTTATTTTGTCATAATTCCTTATTTCTTTTAAGAGGTCACGAACAGAACGTAGTGTATAGGCAAAACTCCACTAAATTATCAATACTGGACATGGTATCTATTATTGATGAGTTAGTATAACAACGCAATTTCTTTTATATTTTTGACGCAACATGTCAGTAGTGAACATTTCAAGAACATTATTAATGGATTGTAACAGTTTGAAAATGGTATATAGCTTTGTCTACAGCATCATCTAAGAGTGACTATTTGGTAATAATATAAATAAAAGTATAACAATTTTTTAACGACTCATTAATTTTAGAGAAAATTACTTAAATATTTATAAAACATTTGCTTTATTTTAGCAATCTTAAATCCTTTTCTGAGTATTCTTTTCTAAAGATTAGACGAGATGTTTGACGCAATCCTTCCTTAATGAAAAATGAGTAATATTTTGTCGAGAATCAACAGTATTAATGACATAAACTTACTATATTAATGTTATGAAAATTAAGATTTTATTAAAACCATAACAGATGAAGAAATTTCATACATTTTGTTTTTTAAGTGTATCACGTAATTATAATAAGCATATAACCAACCACATCTCTTGCTATTAATATATATATAAATGAATTAAACAGCATTAAAAATTTAATATAAATTTATGTCACAATTTATTTCTATCAATATTTAATCATTATAACCTGAGATTTTAAGACAATCGATGGTTACAATTTTTGATTAGATAATGTTTTTTGTGGGCATTATGTATTTCATACTGTTTTCTTTTCATTCTGCTAGTAACCATAATTTTTGAAATCATGTGCATTTCTACAGATGGTAATTGTTTTAAATTTAATTTATTATTTGAAATTAAATTAAAACAAAATTGTAATTACTTATTTAAAGTTACTATCTTATTCCTTAAATTAATAGAATTGAAATCATATGAATATTGAGAATCAAATTTTAAAAAAATGAAAATTGTTATCTTCATGATTCAAACATTTGAATGAAATACCATCACACAAAAAAGAAAAAATTTAAGATAAAGAAAATAAGATAAATTCACAACTAAATCTGAAAAAGGGAAACACAATCACTATGTGCATATATAAAAATTAACATCAGAAATATAGAAACTTATTGCTTCTGTTTAATAAATTATGATAGATAATTTAGAAACCTTTCAAAAATCAAGATGTTTTTAATCTCAAAAAGAAGAATCCATCATCTTTTACACAGTGAGTAAAATCAGAGAGTGAACAAGAAATTTACCGATAAATATTAAACTTTGTCGTATTTCTTACAAGAAAAATTGAGAAATTCTGATATTTTTAATTTTTATAACATTCCTGATCTGCGTTTTTTCACTTTGTTACTTTCAGAATATCATACACTTTTTTTCTTCCTTTCTAATATAAAGAATACACAAAGGGATAGCGTTGCAAGAGTGATTTTTTTCCCTTTATAAGAGCACTTCGCTAACAAAGGAAGCAAATATTGAAATTTCAAATGAAGCGCTATCAGTAGAAAAAAGGTTTTTCTCTAGATTTTATGTGTATACACGCCCTTGTGTAAAATTAAATGCAAGCGAACATCTTTTTTACTTCCTCAGGTGTTTCGCCTGTTGCGTAAATCTGATGATAAATGAGTTTTTTCAGCTTTACAAAGCAGATAAAATTATTTTAAAGATAATAGAAAAATGAATTATTTTAACCATGAAATCTATTTTCAAGGGTGCAATTTTAAATGGTAAAAATATATTTTATATTTTAATTAAATTCTTCCAGCCTTTATTTTATAGATTAATTTTATAAATATTAATGCATACTATAACCAATTTTTCATCAGTTTTGTATCAACTGGTGTAATAAAATATTATCAAGGCTTAATTAAACTATTCAAAATTTAATAATAATTATATTTAGAAAATATAAAAAATAATAAATTATTAAACACTTAAGTATGCAATATTTTAAAGTGCTAATGCATTGATAAGGGAGTGAAAAATCATATCCAAACTTTCAACCTTAAACACATGAAGCCGAGTCAAAATATATAAATATAAGTAAGAAAAACCGCTTCGAAATAAAACAGTCAAGGAGGTACTGAAAAAGTATTTATTGAAATTAACAGAAGCTCTTGACTAGTTTAATTAGAATTTTAAATTTTGCTTTATTTATTGACTTTTTAAAAAAATTTCAGCTTAGTACGTCAGTAAAATGAAATTGTCATAACCTTAATAAAAATTACACAGAGATATCATAAGATTAATAAATAACAATCAGAATATTTGATAAATAAATAGAAAACAGATCTTTAGAATGCTTTCAATGTATTTGTCTTCTTCAGCATCTATGAACGAAAATACGTCCCAACCAATTGAAACTTTATTGTAGAAAATTTGAAGTGTTATTTGCTTGATAGAACGAGTACAGATATAAGCTAGAAGCTTTCTACTCCCCTGGTTTCTATATCAATGTTGTGGGACACGTCAATTCCTGGACATATCGTCTAAGGAAGGGGAGATCTTGATAGTTAAAGATGCTCACTTCTGGTCTTTTGAACCTTAATATAGACTCCCATCAAATATTATTTAGTAAATATTTTTTTTTACATTACCTGATGTATTTATTGTATATTACTTAACTAATTTGAGGATCGTTTCTTCCATCAAATAATTCTTCCAGCACAATATAAAGCTTTTGCAGGAGGAAATAATAGACTACACTTTTTTATTTAAGTAGTTCTTTTGTTGTTGTTTCTTCAGTGTGCAATGGAGGATTAATGTAAAAATTTTATGATATAATTCATATACAATCATAGAAATCAGCCCAGCTTATTGTTCTTGCCTACTAGCTTGTTGTGAGAGTTGTTAAACGCAACAATGAAATTTGGAAAAGATGTTTCTCCAATGATTTTCTAAGTGTGAGAGGTAAAATAATTGATCTCTAAGGTATATTATATTATTTAGCTCTGTTTTTCCTCCGAAGGACAATAACCATACCATTCTTTAGCTGAACAAGAAAGCCTAAATTAATCTTAATGTGTGTTTTCAAAGCTATCATTTATATTTGATAAAGTAATTCTCTTCTTTAAGCTACATGGCTTTGAACTCTATTTGGAATACCAGAGCCTTTCCATGAGGGGGGTGCAAATTTATGGGCCTTTGAGATTTATTACGCATTAGCTGTTAGTACTATGTTATTGCAACTGCAAAGCTCCTATCTAAGTCAACTTGCAACTGATGTTTTGAAAATACGTCTTCTTGACACATTAGAATGGATTGAATTTTTATGTTATAGATATAAATTTAAATACTGATGTTCATAAATAATGTTTAGAGAATTGTTTTAATTTTTTTCATTACTATTTTAGAAAGATTTGTTTTACACCAATAGACTTAAAGAACTGTTTGTTTAGAGGATCAAAATTATTTTTTTCATTTATGAATTAAATTGTTTCAGTTGTTAATAGGTGCTTGCAATAT